>RXPK01000156.1:509946-578533 GCA_004143645.1 Protaetia brevitarsis
CAAAAATCCAAATGGGTTTATGGCGGCGCAGCTATCGATTTCGCTTCAGTTCTTATAGTTCAAGATGAGTTCCCTTACCCTAGGGGCCCCGATTCAATTGTTGAATCTCTGGATCATCACAAGAAGTTAGACCTACAGGGAAATAAACCGAAACGCAACTGCAACATTTTAACAAGCCCGAACTGAATGTTGGCGGAAAATCTCAAGTTGTAAAGGAAAATCAGAGTTACTTGCATTTGCCTGATAGCAACGGCACCTTTTAGCTCCGGTGGTATGACATTTTACAAACCGTCATACCCTATAACACATTTTAAAAAGGAAAGGGACATAGTGCACCGATATTCGGCTTGCTTAATTCTCCTACGCTGTTCCATCTTTAGGCGTAACACGCTGGGCTGGACCAAGATCTCATGATATGGCTTCCTAGCCCTAACAATACAGCCAATAAATGATCATTTTTTCAATAAATAACGATCAATTAGATTACAACAATTACCTAATAGTACCAGTCTTCAAAATTATTGTTTCCTCAGAATTACTGATTCTTGTTTCGTCACTAGGTAGATGTACTTGTTTGTCTACAAGAACGTGGAAGGATAAGATTTCCTGCCTGAAAAAAAAGCTAATGGGTTATTTAAATTATCCTGCTTGAAGAGCATTTAGCGTTGCATAAAGCAACAATTGTATATCCGTTTACGTTAGCATTCACCAGATGGCTATTTTTTTTAACTATAAGCTTTCTGAAATTCTGAAGTGTCGAGTTACTGTTAGGAAGGCGCTCCCGAATGGTGTGTGAAGGTTGAGCGTAAGCGTGACGTAGCAGTGGTGTGGTAAGTGGTGTTACTTAGCAATGAAAACCAATTGGCTTGTTCAAGTACCAACACCCTACTCACATTGTGCCGGGTTAGCACTTGTTCATTGTGCTAGGTGACACCACTTACCACGCCATGCTAGTCAACTAGCCACCCCCACGCCATTTCGGTGCGCGCCCTTGCTTAGAGTGTTTGTGTTACTACTGGCGTATATGGCTTCTTTTTTGTCCATTTTTTTTTTCTTCAGATAGCTAATACTAAGCCCTTATGCTGTTATACATAAATGAGTTTTTTCTTAAATACAGAAGCAACTACTTGGTACAATAGTATCCAGTATTCCATTGTTATGGTTTATTATATTTTATTGTGCTTTACTAGGAAGATAGGAAACCAAGATATAGATACTGACATGATAATTATTATTATTAATTCATTTTTATCTGTTTTACTTATCATATTTATATGACCTACGCTCAATACGTTCTAACAAATTCAACAAGTAAACATACAGACCACATGAACGCCAACAACACGCTATGTATTTGAACTGCGTACCTAAAAATTGTAAATGACCGAAGAAGATATTTCCACACCAGGAATGAAACGGAACTTTGGCATTTTGAATGAATATTCAAAACGTAAGATTTCTGAAGGCGACAAAATTATTACTATTACATATTAATAAAAGAAACAGATAATTTTCAATCGTGGATGGTATACGTGTTCAGTTATACCATCCAATACAACTAAAAGATATTTAATGTGAAATCAGGAATGAAGCTGTAGTCCACAAAGCTCCCATTTTGAGAGGTGACAGAACTATGTTAGAATTAACATGTTTTAACAATTTCTTTGCATAATCTAATAGATATCTAACTACTATATTGCTAAAGGGCACTAGCAGCTGCACTTATTAGTAGGTATACAGCTGTAAGAAATCGATTTCGACACTAAAAAGTAAAAAAAAAAGAATTTACGCACTCAAAATGCATAGAGATTTTCTAATAGAATAACAAAAGGAAGGAACTTCTCACCTTTCCATGTGCAAATTCTAGTACTCACCGATTATCATTATTTAAGATAAAATTGGTTTGCGAAGCATAAGAATATGTACTCAAAAAAATACGGCATGGATTCAACCGAAAAATTGTAAATTCAATAAGATTTTTTCATACATACGGCGAAAAGGCTTTTTTGTTGAGGCGAACATAAAACATTAACGTGAGTTATTTTTTTGGTTGAAATTAAACATACGATATAAACACTGATTCGTGTTAATACAAATACAATTAGCTGTTCATTCAATACATATGTGATTTCAAGATTAAATTAAAAGAGTGTTTGCTATTATAAATATATATTAACGATATTATACTTAAATCAAACAAAAAAATATTGTAAAATTAAAAAAATATTTTATTCATTCTAAATATGTCTTTATATGAACCAACATTTTTTTTATGTATTTCTAAATAAATTACCAATCTAACCTAAAATTAGAGTTGGTACAAAATACTAATAAAACAGTTATTTGGTAGCAGGTATGAATATAGAACAGCTTATAATAGGTACACGATATACATGTTATCTCATACTTCTTCCGTTTCCATAAGCTATATAAAATTGTTCTACTATAGTTCTTTGAGTTTCAGGCGACAATGCGTCGTTGTTTTGCTGCATGTGGCTAAGATTAGAAAACAAGCCAGATATGGAGCCAAAGGCAAGTTTTATAATGGCCAAAAATACTGCGCTAGTTGTTTGGCAATTGTCTAGTAACAGATACCAAAAGATACTGATACTGATTTACATAGATGCGCACTGGTTACCATAAGGCGCTATATTCGGTGCGTATTAACACATACCATATCGAGACTCGAAGGTCAGTAACAGGTATTGGTAACAGATATTAATAATAGGTATGACCTGAGAACAAGAACAGTTCATACCTGTTATCGTAAAATATTGATATTTACCATCTCTACCTAAAATGCCATCAAACTGAAAACTCTTTTTTTTTAGTTCCAATGAAAATATTTGGCATTGGGGGCAATTGCGGAAGCCAAGCCCAACCGTAGATGTGACGGAGCTTCCTGTCAGGACCGCCACCTTAATGCACGCATGATAGCCTTTATACCAGGAAACATAGATAAATATAAAATCGCCTCGTCTTCATCCAAATCATATAAACAACCCAAAACCATCGTATATGGAACCCGCATATACAAAAAATAACCAGTAAAGCCACTATCGCCCTAGGTAGGTGTAGGAGGCTGTGTGGAAGGAATTGGGGACTCCAAGATGATTCTCTAGTTATACACAAATCTAATTAGACCCATGATAATCTACAGAGCTATCGTATTGTGCCCGAAGGTGCGGCAGATTGGGGGGGGGGGGGGGTCCGCTTTAGGAACGCCATGTAATGCAATGGTTCAAAAATTTAATCTAGATAGAAAATATGAAGTTATAAAACTAGATAAGAAGGATAAGAAGGATTGGGACAGGTACTCTAGTAAGAACTGATTCAAACTGATATACAGACTGCTATAAAACCGACTACGGCGTTGGAGCTGGAATAAACGCCAAGAAGCCTAAAAAGGCTCTTTCGGTAAGCTTCAGCAAAGACACAATGGTGTTTCAAGCTGAAGTTGCTGCAATACACCATTGTGGCCGAGAAATAGAAAGATGTACCGAGCTAGATAAAAGCGTCGCTATTTTCTTTGACGGTCAGTCCACACAGAGCCATGAATTTACTAGTGATCTACTGAATAAAGACAGGAAGACTGTCAAAATGATAGTAGGTCTGTTGACTGGTCACTGTAGATTAAATAGGCATATGTACAACATAGGCCTAGCAGATCACGCAACCTGCAGATTCTGCCAAGAGGAGGAAGAAACACCAGTTCATGTGCTATGCCAATAGGAAGGCCTGGCCCTGACAAGGTTTCTACTAATGGACGTGGGCAACTGCACAGCTAGTAGTTACACAAAGAAGCCGCTCCCAAAGATGATAGGCCTAATTAAGAGGGTAAAATTAGCGAGCGTCCTCTAGGAAAAAAGGGAATCACAATAGATCTGAAAGGTTGTGGCGAAGCACGCGTTAGTAAAAGTGAGTTATGTATGGATTGTCGACAATTTTGTTAGAAAGAAATTGTTTCCCACTTCAAAGACCGCTAAAAGCAATACGCAATACACAATACACTTTAACATAATTTTAATGTTAGACGGAACACAAAAATGATGTTAAACTTTTTCATAAACTTAAATTGAATGAATTTTGTTTTTCGTTAATATTACATTTATTTCGACTACAATTAACACAATAGATCAGTTCAGATTCAGTTCAGTGTTCTGCTGATGATGATAGCTTTGCTATCGAAACGTACGTCCAGTTTAGTGCAGTTTGTGGTGAGGGGTCTAGGAGAAGTTTGCAACAATAGATCAAGTAATTTTTTAAATCTTCCGTTGTTATGTTGTATAACTAACGAAGATCTACAAAATTACTTCACAAGAAAAGTTGAATGACAGTTACACTTCTTCTGTGTTTTAGTATTCATAAAATGCATTTCACCTTAACTCAAGCTAAAAAAAAATCCGGACATCCCTTGTATACTTATCATATTCATATATTACGAGCGTTCTCATCACTAATTTTAATGTAGCTGAATATAGAAAGAAGCGTTAGTCCATTCAGCGTAGTTTCCGAAATTAAACTTCTCAAATATGTTTTTAGTTTAAGTTTAGCTTGAGAACCTTTTTTTTCCACACTTATAATAGAAACAGAAAAATCTTAGTAAATCTTAGAGAAAAAGTTTTGTCGCGATTTTCAAGTAAACTGATCGCAATTTTAAGTATGTTTTCAGCTTATTCTTACGGCTTCTGTTTTCACAGCATATTGTACAGCTTTGTATAACTTCTTTATCTTCTCCTGCAGGAAAATCAGAGTTTGTACAAAACTGTAAAAGATATATTATAAGACTGAGATGGTTTCCTTGTGAGATGCAAAGCGACAAACTCTAGGGACTTCTTCTCCAGTGTTAATATCTGCAACAAATTATTTGAATATAGGGGGTTATCTTGATACCCTGTGCCCAGATAGCAGATCTAACATTCTTGAAAAGTCTCTCATTTTTTGAGAAACATCGACATCTTTTCTTCTGAAACTTCTCCGGTAAGTTATGTGTAGTGAACAGCATACTATTCAAAACTAAAACGTTACCAAGAAATTAAAAATGGTTCTTAGAACTATTCAGAGCATGTGGTTTTGGTGTTGGCATATTCGTTCCTTCTTTAATCGTTGAAAAAATAGGAAGTCTTGGTTCGAAAACATCTTCTTCCTATTCAGCGTGCTTTACACAGCAAAATTACTTCCGAAATCATTGACATAAGCATTTGAGTCCTTTAGTTGACATATTGAAGAATCCCCAAACTTTTTTAATAATGTATAAATAGTTTCTAATAGAAAGTATATTAAGCATGCAAATGAATTAGTAAACTCTAGTATATTGTCAGTATTTTTTATTTGAATTTGTGTCGATGTAGCTACTAATTGAAAATGTATAAATAAAAATATAATAACAATATAAAAAAACTTGTAAACTTTTTCACAATTTATAAGATTACTCTTTTTAACTTGCCTGTATGAACTAAATGGTTGGACATATTACTATCACATGAAGCCAATGGCCTAACTTTGAAGATAATCCCCACCATTTTTCATATATTATTCAGCAGGTCCAAATGCGGAATGTACTAACGTAAACAATCCTGATTTTGCTCGAGTTAATTCTAAGTAATGGTATCACCTCAGTTGATATTTTTCGCTCTTTTTCACAATTTATTTAGTTTTATATACATTCATTCCAGAAGTTTAATGAATTACAGAGTCTTAGGCAAGTGCCTACCTCTAGAATAATTAAGGTCAGTTGTATAAAAAATACCGAAGATAGTACAGCAGCAAAGTCGATATCAATAAAACAGTATAAAATGTCAAAAGCTATATTAAGTTTTCTACAATTTTTAATGCTTTAACATGGATATTAAATGATATTCAGCGTACTTTATTACTTCCCTAAGGACAATTTTGTATTTACCCCAGTCGTTTCCACATTTGTAACGGTTCCTGTTTTCTGTTTAATAAATTACTGTACCTTGGTTGTAAACAAGTGTAACAAGCCAAACGATAGCGTATACTTATTTGCTTCTGTTCCAGTAAAATTTCCTTTTTGTTTGAATAACATTTATATTTATTGCGTTCTCGTTTGCGTTAGGGTTGGAATATCATTTCTTTCCATGTTTAGTATAGGTTCGTAAAGTAACAGAGCATTAATAACACAATGCGTTTAATGTTCAGTTCTTGCCAATAGCGATGTTTATGACATTTACGTTGGATCAGTTCCAAACCGTGTTCTTATATTTAAATAAATAACATTTAAAGTTATATAAGTTTAATTGATACGATATTACATATACGATTCTATTTATGTTAACATTTCGTATTCTTTTTTTTTGATTTTATGGTTTAATCACGTTATAAAATAATAAATAACCAGTATTTATTTAATAACTTTGTGGAAGATGTTTTTTTTTTATATTTAACTAAAAATTTATAAAACCGAAATAATAAAACCAAAACACTACTTTTTACAATGACAAATTTCGATTTGTCCGTTAATAAATTTATTTTTCTATTGCTCTCTCTCTCTCTCTTTGTGTGTATGTGTGTCTGTGATGCAGAAATAAACAAATGATGAGTATGTGGCACATTCCAAACCCAACATGAAAGATTAGAAATATATGCGTTGATTTAACCAAAAAAATTAAATACAGCTAAGAATGTGTTGGCATCATAAAATATTGTATTTGACGCAAAACAATAATTGTTCGATATCAGTAATACTTTACTTAAATCAAGCAAAAATTAAATATAAAACTAAACAATTATTTTATTCATTCTAGTATGTTTTTTTTTATTATTTAAAGCAACATTTTTTGATGCATTTCTAAATAAATACAATTATAAAACTTAATCTGTCATTAAATTCAACGATATTTTCTTTGTTGCATCAAATAAAAATCTTTGTTAATTACCACAGTTCCAACTACCGAAAAGTACGAACCAGAGTTGCCTCTCATCCCCCACATTGGGGACAATTGCGGGAGTCAAATTTAATTGTGGATGCGGGGAGGAGCCTCGTACTAACATTAAGATCGGCACCTTGTTGTTGTTCACAGGATAGCTCTAATGCCAGATGTCCCAGGTATTGCCTCGTCTTCCTGCAAATCAGTTTAAAGTTGTCGTCATGTGTTTCCTTGTGCGCAATTTTTCGGTCAGCCACAGTATAAGTCAAATCACTACGGACATGAGATTTTTTTTACATAGGTTTTCTGGAGACACAAAAATTTGACCTTGCGCCATCTTTAAACCATGACTATGAAGTTGGCATGTGATTATAACCGGTAATTTTGAATATATTCATATTTTTCCTGAACTCGGTTCTAAAACTAATTTTAATGTCAAATAAACTGCGAAACGATATTCTAGCAAAAACATCTTTGAAATAACTATTGAGCATGTTCTTCTCTTTAAAAAAGGCCGTGTTTCTATTGGTATACATAAGAAAAGAAGAACCAAAAGACACAAATCACAATGGCTAATACAAAAGGAAATATAGTAATATAAACTGAAATAATAATAATTCTGATAATAAGTTCACAAAAACGAAATACTTCACGAAAGCTTTACACAGGTAACACAAAGGTTAAAATAAATATCAACATGCGAATCAGCTGGTCACTAGTGGATATCTTCTAACCGAGTAGACTTTGAAATAGTCAATTTCACACTGGTAGTGCGATGACTCATGTTATGATCGTACGATTTGGTTATACTTGTATACAGTGGTACATTTTGTATCTGGTTCATTTGAACCGTCGATGGTTAACCTGGAAAGAAGTAGATGACGCTCGCAAATTTCTCAGTTATGTTTTGCATATCATGAATGATCTGTTGAAAATGTTTAGTGTAGGATTAATAAACATCGTAGCATGCAATTTGAAAATACGTTAGTAAAAGTGAGTATGGATCACCGACAATTTTGTTAAAAAACAATAGTTTCCACTTCAAAGACCGCTAAAAGCAAAACGCAATACCTACACTTTAACATAATTTTAATGTTAGACGAAACAGGAAAACATGATGTATTAACGCACATTGCCTGCAACACAAAATATGATTTGCTCAAATTCTTTTATTTCTTTTATAATTTTTTGTCGCAGCAACATTAAAATTTTAACATAAATTTTAATTTGATTTTACCACCGAATTTTTGTTAAAATTACTGAATGTATATGTTTGCTTCAACCAAAATAAAATAACAAAAACGTTTTGTTACACCAATGCATATTTTCCTGAGTGTGAAAACACTGAAGACTAAACAAGATTTTGAGTTACCTTCAAGATGTAAATTTATTTGATCAGCTTCAGGGTAATATCCTTTCCATAATACGTTATAGGAACTATAGAAAACAAGACGATTAATCGAGAAATGCAGATGCTGTCTCTCAAACTAGTTAAATAATGAAATGATCAAGAAACTTACACAATAAACCATAAATAATCCCCCATGATTCCTCGTAATTTAGCCTATTTAATTTAAATCTATTATGGACCATACTTTTTTGTTAAAATATTATTACTAAATAGTAACGTTCTGCACTCTTCAAATTTAATGTCTTATACGGAATGCTATTTCAGTATAAACTAAAAGAGTTTCCTTTTAAAGTTAAACATGTTTCTGTCAACAGCATGTTACCGCCTTTAACATTTAGAAGTAGATTATATTTATCCAAACCTATTTTTATATTTATATTTCATTTAATAAATAGAAAACCGAAATCTATACATAAGTACCTATATGCTATTGTATGACTATGCATGCTTAAGAATTTCTTAGTATCTGCTCATCCTCTGTATTTTGTCAGTAGTAGCTATAAAATAATAGTCAAAATTATAAATTTTCTACATGGTCATGTTGTAAAACTAAAATTTAAGAAAGCTTATCAAAAGCATTGTGCATCATCTATTGTTAAAACTGAAATTCTACGTAAAATTTCTATTCTTAAGGGGGCGCTAAGATAAAGTAGAGAGCACGAAGTCGGTACAAAATAGAAAAGCGAAATTTTTAGAAGTTATAGTTGAAAAAAGATCTGTTTTCAAAAATCAAAATATTCCAAATGTTGCTATAATGATCCTTAGCCCGTTTGTCTGAAAAGAAATTTATAAAGTATGGGTGAAATTTTAAAAAAAAATGAACGATGTACCAGAAGCAAATTATATTGCCAATATAATGATAACCATTTTTCAGAATTCGTAGAAAGACGTGTATTTTTCTTGAAAATTTGGAAATAAGTTTTTGTAGATAAACAAGCAATCTGCAAAGAACATGTGGAAATAATAACAAAAGCATCCTTTAGCATTTCCCAGTAAGATGGCGCTTTTGATTTGGGAGTAATCAATACTCAAATATCAAGTTAAATCCATAATATTACATTTTACCAGAAAACAGGGATATAAAAGTAGCAATGCATAAAAAAATGTGTCAAGTAACGAGTCCTTTCAATTAATTTTTTTTATAAAATTACTTCCTGATGTACAGATGTGTGTAACGGGTTATCTAGCTAGATGGATTATAAGTGATAGAATCATATATACCTATATAACATTATATAAACGAGGGTATATAGTATATAGTCTATGGATATAAACAGCATTTATTTAACTTGGAGTGCTGAGGATTCTTAGAAAAGGCGCGAGTCAGAAGAGGTTGAAACTTTTAACATAAACATATGTATATGGCAGGTCGAAATTAGGTGTTCGACATTGTCCCCGAGAATATAAATTTGTTGTTGACTATAGTAAAGTGCTATTACTAATGAACATGTAAAATAGGTAGGGTTTTGAAAAATACACAAGTTGACATGTTTATTCTTCTACAATTATTCCAGCAAATGACCTCTTATACGCTGTCCACGTTGTACCTTACATTACTTGTTATATTGGCTGCGTTGGCTAGTTATATACATGTTACAGTATTGTGGAAAATAGCACAAAAATGCTCGAATCTACATTAAAAAAAATTACGTTTAATAAATCTAAAATACTTTCCATTGTGACACTTAATTCTTGGAAGGTTGGAAATTAATAATTAAAGAAGACCAACTTGAACATAATAATATACTCTTTGTTAAAGTTTTGCATGAATATTTATCACTATTCAGCTGCATTTTTTCTATATCTGTTTTAAATTGTATGAAAATGTAAAGTTAGATAAGTTTTTGGCATTTATGGGCTAGATATTACTGTATCCATTCATCGTTTAGTGGAATTTAAGGATCATAATAATAATACTAATGTTTGTTATTTATCAAATTAGAATATAACGTTGTGTTGGCTACGTATGCGTATATCAAGCAGATAAACCTAAAACTTAAATTCAAATTTTCTAACTTTTTAACATACGAAGCAAGTATTTGAACATAGGTATACGTTTTAAGTAAATACAGAACTTTACATAAGATAAATATTCCATCCCTGGGTAAGAATATCTCGCCCTCGTAAATCTATTAACACATCTGTTAGATAAGTATGAGAGAGAGTAAAACGATAAAGATAGGTGTATTTTGGTGAATATGAGTACGCGACAGGCCTCATGCTGCCCTTCGTTGAATGTATAAATATGAAACCTGATATCTTTCTGTCGAAGACAAGACGGTAACATGAAATCGAAGATCTAATCCATGTAAATAGACAACCCAACTGACTATATCTGGTTTTAAAATATTCGAAACCATTACTAGATAAGCCATTTGAAACAAGAGGCCCGCACAATGCAGCGACGTCGTAGCCATTTTGATCTTACGACTCCCCACCATCTAAAGCGCACCCTTAAGGGTGTGTCACATCCTCTATTTCGTAACACAAGACTAAATTCACTTCATAATGCAACTCTCTGTCGAATATATTGAACATGAGATGGCGCTACTAGTACCATTCGCTTACTATTGTTGGGAAAAAGTTTAAGTGACATTTTAGAAAGTGATGGGTAGTTCTGAAAAGAGATGAGTGCGTGTTTCGACCGTAAATATCTGGTAAACTATTCTTGGGAAATTCCTTCAATTATGATTGAGATTATACGTTTGGGCGCGCTGCCTAATACATCGCGGCGTGCGTATTCACTTTCTCTATATGCATTTGATTTGAAATACCGGGATACTAGTGATTTTATTATTATGTATACTAGTTACAGTTGACCAGACTTCGTGGTTATCGAATATTTTGTGCACAAAATCTTTTCAAGATGGCGTAATGTTATTGTTTATGTTTTATAAATAAACGAAAATTGTTTTATTCAGATTATTTTATCTTTTTAATTTTGTATATAGTTTATTAGATAACTAGTTCGTGTGTATTTCTGTGTGGTGTGTATAGTTATTGCGAAAGACATTAGATTGTTTCATCGTTGCATACAGTTTTGCTTTTATTTGCTCTAAAGTGTGCAAAAATAACTTCTTACAATGAATAAAAAGTGATCAAAGACTGCAATACATTGTGCTGTGGAAATATGCTTCAATAATTCTAAAAAAACAAGATGTAGTTTTGTTTTCTTTCTGATAAATAAAATGTGGTAAATTCTCTACATATGTTTTCTATATCAAATATATTCATTTTCCATTTTGTATTATAGTGTTCTTACAGTGGACAGAGAAATGTAAAACAGTAGGATATTTATATAGACAAATTTATGGAAAACTGCTTGAATACTCTGAAAATACATTCCGAAGACTTGCAATTTAAACGCTTTAATAGATTATTAAAAAACAAATGTTTTATATTTTAACAATGAATGTTTTTCCATGATTTTTTTGTACCAACAAGTATTACATATCAATTAGGATATTGGAAACCTAAAAAGATTTGAACGGAGAATTTTGTTAGAAGTAGTAAAATGGTATAATTAAACAAATTAAATTATTAAAGCAGTGAATAAAACTTTTTTCTTGTTTTATTTATAATACATTATGCAACTTCTATGTCTCTGTAAAAACTTATAAAGCTATTTGCTTATAACTTCCACTACTAGTCATGATTCTTTTAAATATTTCAACGTCAAAGCAAACATCACATTAATAAAATAATATCTATTATGGTTATACATATAATTAATACTTAAGATTATTTATTTCGCTATCGCTAAGAGATCCCCTAAGTTCACTTTATATTTGTAGGTCACGAAAGCGGGTCTACATCAGAGGTGCCAACAATTATGTCTTACTGTTACACGTGAAAAACACATTTTACTCTTTCAGATTCAAGATGAAATAGTTGGATTTTAAAATAATTTTTTACATAATATTGTTTTTTCCACTGCAAAATTACAAAAAATAAATAAAATCCCGTAATTTTTTTTGCAATAAAACTCCAATTTCTATTTTAATTGAATAATATATTACACTGTAATTCTCTAATATCTAATATCCTTGCATAGTTTATAAGAAAGAAAATGAACAAAACTACTACAAAACAATACATTCCGTCAGAGAATTGCACTACAGAAACATATAAAAGCATAAAGTATTTCTAATCAGTGTTGTAATTTGGGAATATTTTTTTGTAACACAGCCAACATTAAAAAAGTAACAAAACAAACTGTAATATAAGTGGTAACAAAATTAAAATTTGAAGTGTACGGGGTTGTTAGTACTCAATCAACAATTAGAACTTTTATAATAAAACTTATTATTTCAAAAACGTAATATACAAATTTCTAACGATATATTGCTTTGATGTTATCATCACGAACACAATGCAATAAGCACAAGAATTGTAACACTGATAAAAACAACATCAAACAAAAAAAAATCCAAACATGTATATAAATATATAATAATGAAATAACGATTTTTTTAAAGTAGGTAGTACTTAAATTTGTGTTAGTGTTGTTTGGTAGTAAAGTTAATGTTGGTTTAAAGTTGTAACAAAAGCTGTCATCTAGCAATTCTTCTGCGTGTAATAATGAATGACACCCAGTAAACCAATTCAATTTCCCTCAATAATTTTTAGTAACTTCAACATTAAAGCACGAAATTACCTACGATTTTGTTATTTCACATTAATAGTTATTTCTGAATACCATTAAGTTGAAGTTACTTAAAATAATATGCGGGAAATTTGAATTTGTTTACTGGGAGACGTTAACCGAGTGTAAACAAAGATTAAGCGAGGTGAAGCCAAGGGCAGTGACTATATAAAGAAGACAAACCAAGCTTATGGGAAAAGTGTTGCGCTTAAAAACAGCAGTTTGGCGGTCAGATCCAGATGTCGCTAGTATCTCCACCGCCAAAAGTGGTGGGGTAGTCTGACTGTTTAGCGAGAATAAGAACCAGAATTTAAATTATATAAAATTGTATAATAGTACCGAATTTACCAATAGCTTGGTACTGATTCATAAACGTATTTTAATGTAATGAAATTACTATGATGGTAATTATGGGATTTCAAGCACGGCAGGCGGCAACAATATTTTGAATATAAATAAAAAATAATAGTATATCTGTCATATGTCGTATACGAATTGGTAAGATATTTTTTTAGTTCTATCTGTGAAGTTTATTAGTGTTAGTTGTAAGTTTATTTTATTGTTTGTACAAATTTTATTATTTATATTTTGCTAGAATACAGCAAAAATGTGCTATACTATATAATAATAATTTTATTTTATTGGTAACTGAATTTAGGAAACCAAAAAGCCAATAAACAGAACATTCTTGGAACTCTTTGACGGCATATCGGCATATAGCTATCGATTTTATGAAAGTGATTAATAATATTAAGATTTGATATCCGAGGTTTCTGCCAATGGAAGTTAAAAAAAAACAATTTATTTACTTAAATTAAATTTCACTTGAAATACGTTTACTTCCCCACTCTCAAAATATGAATATTTGTAATATTATCAAGAATGGATAACAATCAGAAAGTTTCACTCCCTGGCTGTCTCTTTGATCTTTTAATGGGCTTTATATTGTGATCTTGGACACCATCATTGCACAATAGACTTCAGGATCGCAATAACGACAATTTGTTTTCACCATGTCTGCGCTAGATTTATTTGAAAAAATATTTTTTGGACTATTTACTATAAAAATTGAAGTAACATGTATGCGTTTAACACTTTTTCATTTTTTTTATGACCAAGAAATATTTAACCCTGAAATACTAACGCTTTTACGTACGTGATTACTAAACAGAAAATACACGTCGCTATTTGATGTACCTACCCCAGTAAACCAAATTCAAATTTCCCGCAATTATATTTACTAACTTCAACTTAAAGGTATTCAAATAACTATTAATCTAATACAAAATCGTAGGTAATTTCATGCCTAAATGTTGAAGTTACTAAAAATAATTGCGGGAAATTTGAATTTGGTTTACTAGGACATTATAGTATTTCATTTCCATGATTCTAGAGTTACATAGAAAGTAAGAATACAGTGAATTTATTTTATTATTAAAAAAAAAGATATTTACCATTGTTGGTTTGTCCCACATAGCCAACTTTAAATTGCCCGCAATTATTCTTAGTAACTTCAACGTTTGAAACAAAAATTACCTACCATTTTGTACTAACATAAACAGTTATTTTAATGCGTTTACATGAAGTCACGTAAAATAGTGGCGGGAAATTTAAATTTGGCTGTTATGGTAACGTGTAGTTCGTGCTATATAGTTTAGATTTAAAATTAGAGAAATTTACAATGTTCTGTAGATTCTAATTAACTATCCGTGCATGACATAAATTTCTTTTATTAAGTGAAAAATAATAAATGAATGATCATTCATAATTCAAACGTCATAAACAAATTATCGAATGATCGTCAATAATATGATGCTTTTTTCGTCATTCAATTACGTCCATCACAAGTACAGTAGAGAAGAGATAGCGGAATGTCGAGTAGGATATTAGAGACTATATAAGAAGTTATTTAAGAGTTCACGTTATATATCAAAGTTGTATGCAACACACTGTCATAGCCAACTGTCAAATAACCAAAATTTAAATTTCCCGCAATTATTCTTAGTAACTTCAACGTTGATACATAAAATTCGCCACCATTTTGTATTACATTAATAGTTATTTTAAAGCCTTTAGGTTGAATTCATTCATTCCATCATCAATTGTGGCGGGAAATTTCAATTTGGCTATTAGGGAGACTAAGTCAACTTAGAGCCGTTTTACACGTACGTGATTTTTTACGTAAATCATACCAAAAAGTACCTCGAAAATTTTGGTGAGAATTTTCCTAAGAGCCGTTTTACACGTACGAGAATTTCTACATAAATCATACCAAAAATTATCTCGAAAATTTTGGTGAGAATTTTCGTAAGAATTTTTGTCGCGACACTTTCAGGTCGTTTTACGCAGGAATAAGGTTACTTCCATTTGCACTTGTAAGTTGTAACCTAAATCTAAACAATTAAGATCCATATTTATGGGGTTTATTGGTTAACTGCTATTTATTTAGGATTTCTATGATAACCATAATCAAATAACAATTTAATTTAACAAATGGGCCTGCTTATAACAACAAATATCGTGAAAATTCCGGTTAAAATTTATTCCTGTGTAAAACGATCTGAAAGTATCGCGACAAAAATTCTTACGAAAATTCTCACCAAAATTTTCGAGCTAATTTTTGAAATGACTTATGTAAAAATTCTCGTACGTGTAAAACGGCTCTTACACATATGCTAACAAAAAGGAAACAAAATTATTAAACGTCACAATTTAATGTATATCGATGTGCCTTTGATGTTTCTTTTTTATTTTACAAACTTAATGCTTTCCTGTGTTTACTTATAACGTAGACCTCCTTTTTTAATTAATCACATTTGTGAAATCTCGCACACCTGCCATTGAAAGGAAAGCCGATAAGAAAATATACTCGTGGAACTATTATCTCACCGTAAATAATATAAGAAAGACAGCCTTTGCTTTTTTCGATTTTAAATGTTGTATTCGTTGATATTCATATGACGTTTTATTTACAAAAAAAAAAAAAACAAAAGATGTCCTATTGATGTCTACAAGTGATTTGCTTGGTACAACTATTTTTGAGTAGATTGCGCTGTCATACTTAATACATCACAATAATTTCTGGTTTAGCTCCAATCTTAATTTGGACGATTTGGACATCCAAGCGACATCTATCGATGACTTTTAAAATTAATTTGCTTTTATATGGACTTGGTTTGTCTTATTGTATATAATCACTGTACTTGGTTAATAACATTCGATTATTTAATGAGGTTCCTATGATTTCAATAAATAGTTGTTGAATTAATTTAGAAAACACAAAATAATACCGGTCCATGATTTTCTTTAATCCTCAATCACTTCAATCCCGTAAATCCCGTAATGGAAAGCGTTGGATTTGTTAAATATTAAACACTAGTTTAAACCTAGTGGAAATAACAAATAACCAAACAGTAAAAATATATTATAGAGTTTGCGGTAATGCACTTTTCGTTACGTTATACGGCCATCTTTTGGATTATAGCGTAAGACAATTCAGCGGTTAAAAACACGTTTGCGATGGTCGGAAACTTGACGGAAACTGAAACTGTGCTAAAACGTTACATTTGAATTTCATATAAAGTGTTAACCAATGAAAACAGCATGCAAAGAATTTATACACTCTCGTTGTATTTGACCTAGAGAGTATTGAAGATTTTATTATGTATAATTTGTTGGTAAACGCAGTTAATGAAAGAAATACGTAACACTTTTATGTAAAACATACAGATCGTCGAATACAATCAGCTGACACAGTTAACAGTTGTGCGCATGCGGAGTTATAAGAACTAAATTCTGATTGGCTCCGTTATTTCTTGAAATAGCGTAATTTAATTCAGTATCAGTATACGGTATAAATTTCACCAAAATGTTTCTTTATAGATCATAACGGTAATTTTTATAAGGAAAAATTGTCTACCGCAAACTCCCTGCTATTTAATGAGATTGTTAGAGGGCGCCATGTCCGACAGTTTGAATACGTAGGAAGGACAAGTCACATCACATCATCTTTTTTTGTATAAGGCAAAAAGTAACAAAAATTATACCTATTGTAACGAAGTAATTGATAAAGTGGGAAAGTAACAATTTTGTTACAAAAGTAACAACTTTCACAACACTGCAATGACATTAAAAAGCATACTTTTTGGTATGCCATCTATGTCACGAATGCCAAACTAAAGTAACATCCGTTGCAGCAGATATCTGTAAAATTCTCTTCTATGTATCTCAATTTTGTTTTTCAAGTTGTTTATCATAATTAGCGGTTTAATTAGCTACTCTTATGTTTATTTTATTTCTACAACAATTCCGAGGGAAGCCATGCAATTTTATCTACATTTACAGCCTACATTTAAATTTTTGTTAATTTTCTAGCATCGCCTAATTCATTCATGTTTCACATTCTGTTTTTAAGCAATATATAGTTTAAGTATGCAAATAAAAATGTATCGTTTCACTCCGTATATTCATGTAGAGTGTGTAAATGCCCTTGTTTTCCAGAAAAACCGCCATATGTTGGCGAAAATAACTTGAACAAAGTAACCCATGTTATACTGCCATTATGTTGGCGCGAAAGAGGTTTGTAAACGCCCCCTTAATGACATTAAAACCATACTTTTTGGTGTGCCATCTATGTCACGAATGCCAAACTAAAGTAATATCTGTTGTAGCAGATATCTGTAAACTTCTCTTCTGTGTATCCAATTTGTTTTTCAAAGTCGGTTTTATCATAATTAAGATTGTTTAATTAGCTACTCTTATGTTTTTATTCTCAACAATTCCGAGTGAAGCCATGCAATTTTATCTACATTTAACAGCTCCACATTTAAATTTTTTATTAATTTTCTACATCGCCTATTCATGCATGTTTCACTTTCTGTTATTAAACATATATTTTAAGTAATGCAATGGAAAATGTATCGTTTCACTCCGCATATTCATGGAGAGTGTGTAAATGCCCTTGTTTTCCAGAAAAACCGCCTATGTTGAGAAAATAACTTGAACAAAGTAACCCATGTTATACTGCCATTATGTTGGCGCGAAAGAGGTTTGAAAACGCCCCCTTAAATATACGGTAGGGTGGTTGTAAAAACAGATATCTGCTTCAAATTCGATATTGCTTTAGAATTTCCAATATAACTTTATACATAGACATAAATTATGCGACAAAAAGTGGTTACTAGTTGTAATAGGTGGTGTTATAATTAGAGTACTGTAATAGAGTATTGTATATAGAGTACTGTATTGGTATCTATAAATTCTATCTACATCTCTGTTACTTCAATCGTTTAGCTATTCAGCGTAAGATGTCAGCATGTACGACCATGGTGGCATCAATTTCTAGTTGTGTTGCAATTAAATAAATAGATAATTTAGATAAACATGACTGAAAATCCGAATATTGGCATATTATGTTAGTTTTTTTCAAACATTACAAGATTTCAATTATTTTTTTAACTTATCAGTTTGAATCATTAGTTATTTGCATTAATTATATTATTGTCAATAAGTTATTATTTGCATTATTGCGTACCGAGACCGAGGGATAGGCTTACAGGACAGAGGAAAGAGCATTAGATAACTCGCCCGAGTTCAAGTTTAGAGATTGATCATAAATTATATCATTCATAGGTTCCGAGTATACACCACAATTTACTAATCCTCATAAATTTTTTTTTCTGCTGCCTTCTAATGGGAATTTATTGAAGAAATGTTACAATGAATCTGTGAATGTTCCGAGCTAACCTTGTTTTCCACAAGATATAATGAGCCATTAGGAGATTGGCATCGGTCAAAATAACATAGGTATAAAGTAAATATGGGATGTATTCCCTGCCGTCGTTAAATGCTCAAAAAAGTAACGTTATAACTCTGTTGAGTAACTATCTATTTAAAGATATATCATAATGTACATAATTTCTTATTAGGTTTTTTATTTACCGGACAGACATATTATGGAAGGAAATAAAACAATGACCTCGATCCTAGTCTCACAATATTCTATTGAAGTAATAAAATGATATATAACTATACAATGTTATAATATAAAAGGAATAAATTTTACATGACTAAGCAAACCTTTTGCTATAAAGTTGAAAATAATTCAATTAAAATTTAATCAAGTTTTAGCTAAATTAAGGAAAGAAATAATATAAACTAGTGATTGGTATGCAATTATGTAATAAAAATTAAATCACATTCAACATGCTGATTTTTACGTCTGTTCTATATTATATTTCTGCTTATTCCTTCAAGTATTTTATTTATACCTTAATATTTTTTTTTTGTGTTGTGCAACCGTCTGACCTGAATCTCCCGAAACACTGCAACTCTTGCTTTTTGTATTTGTTTCTCATTTCTTTTACCCTTTAAATTATATTAAGACCATCCAGTATCCTAGTGACCCTGCATAATCTGTATAGATCTGCTGGCTGGTAATCGAAGTAATCCTCTGGGTCATTTTTGGCTTGCTTGTCTTCTTGCGTCCAGAGCCTCGCATTCATACAGAATGTGGTAAGCAGAACACACACTTTGCTACTTCAAAAGTAGAAAGATGATATATTCCTGGCGTTGATACAAACGGATTTCGATATGGTTTCTCCAACGATCATAAAGTTGTTTAGGATCGGTTACCGACACGGCTATACCCACAAGTATGAAGAAGATTCGCACAGAATATGGTAAGCGTTCTCGGTCATTCCGTTACACAGTTTACAGCTGATGTCTTCAGTGTTGATCCCAACTTCCTGTGAATGTCTTCTCAGTGCGCAGTCTCTCCCTCTAAGGAGACCTATTACGATGCGAAGATGATTTCTACTAGCTACAGTGGTTTTTCAGTAGATCGTCTTTGATGTTCCCTAAATAAGGGTCTCCATGCATTTGCCCGGCTGTTTTATCCCAGTTTTCTTTGTGTTTTTTATTTACCCAACTATACTTACCCACTCACGTGCTGTATTTTTGAACACTCCTAGAGCAGGTTCTGGGTCTATACATGAAGCTGATAATCCCTTTCTTGCTAACTCATCGGCTTTTTCGTTTGCTTGAATTGCCGAATATGCGGGCACCCACCGCCCCAAAGTGACTTTATTATTATTTAAACGGTGTTTTTTTTACTGTAAGTCGAGTCGTCTCCGTATTTCCAATTCAGAAAATAAAAGTTCTACAACTTGTCAATTTTAAAGAAGAACTACGGAAATCAGTACTTCATTTCTAATGTCAGCATGAGCATGGAAAACAACGAAAGCAACCGATCCAGTTTTGTAGCAATTCAATTTAATATTTTTTCTTTGTATTATCTGCATCTGACATCCAGTCTAACTTGGCTGCTAGTTGCTAGTATTCTTGCTTCCAACTTAAAAGTGAAACCGTAATCAATGTTTATTTTCCCTTTCTGCGGTGCTGAACTGTACAAAGTTATTAATAAACTTAAAGCGGGACCAGATGTTTTAACAGCTGCGGTAATAGAGGATTGCAGGAGGCATTTAGTACACCTCCTTTTCTACTGGCGTTTTTTTTTTTCCGGAAGCGGTAAAATCTGTATTGACTGTTCCTGTATATAACAAAGGTGACAGCATATGTAAATCGAATTATACACCAGTACTGAAATACTGAAATTGTGTATCTCATGGAATATTCCTTGCTAGAGAGATTGACTGGTGCCTTAAACTAACACAGCAGTTAACTGCTTTTCAGTTTTAACTGTTCTAAATGGAATTGAGAACAGAAAAAATGTGTTTAGTATTTTCGGCGACCTTCAAAAGGCTTTGGATTGTGTCCAATATAATTCACTTGTAGATAAACTATAAACCTATGAAATTTGAAGCACGGCCATATCTTGGCTCGCTCATACTTATACCACAGAATTCAATTCGTGAATATAAAACACAAGAGTAACACTGGAGTTGTTGAAACCTACAAGTCTTATGTAGTGACGATGAGCGCACCTCAGGGATCTGTCCTTATCCGAAATATATGTAACCATATATTATGTCGATGACACTTCCTTGTTGATATCTAGCGACGAAGCTGATATAGTAGCAAGCGCCCTCTTGAGAACGCTGACGGAGTGGTTTTGTAATAATAAACTCTTGCTAAGCATGGAGAAAACTAAATAGATGGTTTTTCATGCAAAACGTGGGCATGCTAATATCGGTGATATTTCAGTAAATGGCCATACTTTGGTAAGAACTACTCTACCAAGTTTCTGGGCGTTACCTTTCAGGATACTCTACGTGGAATGAACATTGTATCAACTTAACGAGAACATTCTCCAGTAAATGCTATGTCTTCTGCTGCTTACGCTCACAAGTTACTATGAAATGCCCTATAACTTTATATTATGCTGAAGTATACTTGAGGCTGCAATATGAAATACTACTGTGGGGCTCATTTACCGCTGCTCATAGGTGTCTTTATTCCAAAAAGCTATTATGAAATCCCTTGTGGGGGTAATTTTAATAAAAAATAATTAGAATTATTTTATTGTAAATTCATGTAACCTTACATGTCTAGAATTAAGTTGTTTGTTAATCATTTTACTTAATGGTATACATTACGCATTCTTTAAATTTATGATAATGTTCTGTAATAGAATCGATATAAGTGACTTTGCTTGAACACACCTACGTTGAGTAACTATGCTTGTTTCTATTACTCACACTCAATGACTAACTGATATAATGCGTAGCAGACCACAATATTAATGGAAGGGGCCATTGTAGTTGTAGGCTCCAACAATTTGGAAACGTACACATATTGTCATCACGAGAAAGTCATGATCAATTCACATTTCTTTCTTAGAAACAATTTGTCGGGTAAAAACGTCCAGTCGAAACATTAGTTTTTAGTAGAATGGTGATATATACGTACTGCTGTGTACTGAAGGTACAAAGAAAATGCAAAATGAATTTATAAAAATGAAAAATTAAATTAACTAACTCAGCGGAAAAAAATAAAGGGCGCAAAAGAACAACTCAGGGTTACTCTCACAATAAAACTTGAATTTAATCGTGAAAAGTAAACGGTGGGTGAAAGAAAACTGACTTCCTTTAATGACTCCAAAAATTGAAATGGTTGATTCAAAAATAAAAGAACAGAAATTTTGAATGACGTTAACAATCATAAATTTTATTTAAAAAAAAAATAAAAAAAAATAAAACATTTAATTACAAATTGCAGAAAATTTAACCGTGGACTGAAGGTCCTGGACGAAAACAAAAACTGCATGAATCTACAATTACAAAAGGACAATGCAAATCCTTTAACAAAGCAAAAGGTAAATTTGTTCTAGAAGAAAATCCTTTTTTCACAAAACAAAAAATCCACGTGGTTTCAAAATTTAACGAACTAAAATAATTTAAACGTGGACAAAACAAGTAAAATTTACAAAATTGAAATTTAATTACAAGCACAATGCTTCTTTTCACCTAAATCGAGGTGATTAACTATTAAAATTACAAAACAGTAAACTAGAAAACGGAAAAATTAACTCTTTAAACTAAAAATACTTTCCAGAACAAATATAATAAAAGATCTTACATCTAAATTGTGCACGCAATAATGTAATGCCAATATTGATTAATGACGTTCCTAGATGGACGAGAAAAATTAAAAACACGAATTCAAAACTAAAATTAAAATGTAAGGACAAAATGGCAGCAACGAAATTAAAAAAAAACATGTACTTACTCGCTCGTCAATCGAGAAACTGCCTTTGGAGGTAAACCAGTCGCATATATATAAAATAAAACAGCTGCGTGCGCTACACCTAACGCACAATGATCGTAGAAAACAACTACATTTGAACAACATATACAAAACTGGCGAACGCAATATGTACAATTAAATGAAATTAATTTCAACAACTGAACAATTAAACCATTAAATTCAACAATCAATTCAATTAACAAAATCCTATTTAAAAAATAAATTAAATTTGAGAAAATTTTGCCCGACACATTGATAAATGATTAATCTTCAATAAATTAAATATTCACTGAATTCTACGAACCCCGGGGTGCCAAAACATCAGCAGTACATTACGTGCTCCTCTAAATATCGGAAAAGAATTAGCAATTATAGCCGCTTATTAACTTTTGCATTTTATCTGATTAGTACTTTTGTCATTACTCGTCACGCATTCTAATTTTAAATGTTAAAATTATGAAACAAAATTGAATTAGCAGCTTGTTCTCCATACATCGCTCTGCCATTTTCACAAGAGCATTTAAAAAAGATGACGTCGTAGTTTCTGGTAATTTGGTACAATTTCCATTGAGTTAAAAGTTGTGTGCTTCCCATTAACGATACGTAATTGTTGTTATAGTTAGTTTGTTTCTAGATCAAAGAACTGTCTATGACAAATTTTAATATAGCTTATGTTGTACCTGGTGAGCCATTAATTTTGCATGCATGTAGTAAAAACAAACATCTTGGGGGTTGGGAGTACCTACCAAGCGCATCCCCGAGGTGATGGATAGGGGAAAGGCCATCTTGTCAAGGTTCGCTCAAGACAAGATGGTTAGTGGCGGCTGTAAGTTCGTCCTCTCTGCTTAAAACCGGAGTAGGGTGAATGAAGGCCGTTGCCGTGAACCACTCCCCTCTCGCCCGAGCTGTCGTGTCGAGGCTAAGGGCTTGCACAGGGTTCTACAACGATGCCAGTTATTGCTTTCGGCTATCGAAAGCCCAACTGTTAAACCAAACCTCAACAAAAACCTAAATCCTAAGATGGCGGACTAGGCCTATGGGATGCGTGGCTGGATAGAAGACCAGTCTACTAGTCCAACCTTGGGGCATCTGGCGCACCCCATTGTATTTAGCCTTACTTCCGCATGAGGGGCTCTGTGGAGGTAGACCTTTTTTTCCCTAGCTACTTGTGGGATCAACCATTGAGGAAGGAAATATATTTAACCTACTTAAGCTGAACGACACCGCTAGTAAACAGGAGCTGGTTCAGGACCTCCGTTAGAAGCCTTCCACTTCCAAAGTGAGAATACCTCACTAGGAAGGTAGAAAGGGGGGAGCAAAACGAGCAGATTGGGGAAAAGGATGAAACGCTCATCCATCTCCTCTCAAATTGCGTAGCACTGTGCAACTCAAGGGCGTTGCACCTGGGAGCATGTAAAATCGAAGCAAGAAACTTACCTAACCTAGGTCCTTCTGATATCCTACACTTCCTGAAAGGAATAGGATTAGAAGGCCAGCTGTAAAACAGCAAGAATAGGAGACACAATAGATCTTTTAGGTTGCAGTGTAACATCATCCTCATGTACACACATACAAAAAAAAACATTTTAAACGTATAAGTACTTCCGACACTTACTATACATTATTTGACATGAGAAACCTAAGAATATTCGATGACTCCTCCTCTACATCAGATAGTGATCGGATATTCATGTGTCTATTACTACGCTACAGTCTTTGTGATATCTTTTAATGAGAAACTTTTCTATTTTTTTTTTTTGTAATCTTTAGTATGTTGTGAAACTATATCATATTATCCATTTTCTTCCTCTCATTTTTTTAAAACCATCCTATTCATTTTTATTTGATGTTTATTGCATTGCTTGAGATATACCACCAAAATGTATCAGGCATTTGGGAAGACAAAGCAAATATTGTGTTTTTTTATGTGTAGCAAAATAGACTGCGTAAAACCTACCTTGACATGGTCAAAATTTACAGGATTCTGCAGAAGGACTATTCTAATACACTGAGGTCCATTCAATTGCCGGACGGGAGGTTCTCATCCACTGCGGAGGAGACTCTTGAGTACCTTCTCAGCGTGCATTTTACTGGCTCGGAGAGGGTGGACTTCGATAAAACAGACCAACCAGTCGCGTTGAGGAAGGCGTCTGATGACGATTGAAGACAATTAAACGATATTTTCAAACCTCATTTTGTTCGATGAGCAGTTGAATCGTTTGACCCGTTTTACTCATTAGAGTAAATGTCCAAATGAGGTTTGAATTATTTTGCAAAGGGAAGGTCCCGTTACTGCGATTGTGAAAAACAACTAACGTTTGTATTGAACGATCAAACAATAACACATAATGAAGGCAAACGATCTTCATTCTAATAGTGTGTTATCTTCTTTTCTGAAGAAAGGAGGTGATTTTTACTAAATTAATTTTTAATATTTAATTTAACATGTTTCGGCTCTAGCATCCTTCAAATCCGCCACTTCCTGAGATTTATCGCCCCAGGCCGCAGTCTGCATGGCCTATTGGAAAATCCAGGACTGCATCGACCTGAGTTTCCTAATTTATCCACATATTTACTTAGCAACGTAAACAGTACAGATTACACACACGAGAAAAGTTCAATAATTAAGATTTAATAAAATTAATGACGATCGAGGTCAGCAATTCTCTTTTTCTATTCAAATAAATTCGAATTTTGTAAAGAAGTCTGGACAGACACGGTTTTGCACACCTGGCAATATATTTCAATCTTTTTTTGTGGAGTAAATGCATGTCATCTTAAAATATTCTAGTATCATTAACATTTCGACTGTATGACACTGAATAACCTTGCATTCTTTAGACATATAATTCATTAACGATGAGTATAGTCTGGTAAAACATTTCAATAAAATTTAAATAAAACCAGATTCCTTAGTAAAAATATTAGTAAAAAGAAAGAGGTTCAAAAATAACAGGATTTCGGTGAATGCATATATAATGATTAGCTAATATAATGATTAAGTTTATATATAACGAAAGAAATATATACAACACGAATTACCACGTGTGCATTAATTATTGAAATATGAAAACTATAAAAAGCATGGATTGCAGTCACTAATTTCTAAAAAAATATATTATAATATATAATATATTATATATTATATTTTATAATATATATAATAATAAGGACAGGAATATGAAGGTAAAAATAAGGCATTTTTCACCTTCATATTCCTGTCTTTATTATTATACCTGTTCTCGGTTACAATCACCTAGAAAAAAGTTAACAAGAAAAGTCCATCGATAGGAATACTTTTTATGAATAATTTGTGTCTCCCAAGAACAGCATACCGAAATTGGAATAGAATAGAATGGCATGGTTTTCTGATCGTTGAAAGGAATTCCTCTCTAACACGTAAACAGTGAAAAATTTTGTTTTCTTGTTTTAAGACTTTGTTTATAACCTAAAATTATCGGTATTTCAACAGAATGTTTTGGATTGTATTCACCATCTTTGAATATTTGACAGAGGTGATGAACGTAACGAGGCATTAATTCTGGTTACAGTAATATTGAAATTTTATGTTGTATGCGCGTAAATCATGCAAATAAAGACCACAGTCAAGTGAAAGTAAACTAAGAAGAGTGATAAAAATATAAAAAAACTATTTAAGCATAAACTAAGCATCATGCATGCTACTTCAGGGTCAACGTCGAAAAGAAACTACAACAGCCAAAAAATTATGGTAAATGACACATTCTCATCAAAGGAAATACCTTCTATAGCTATAAAACTGGATGAAAAATAAAATCTCAACATACAATTTTAATAAAACCAACACAATTACGTGCTTTCTAGTTGGGTTGTTTTGCAAAGCTAGAATAAGTAAAAATAATAAAATATCAAGTATTGTAGACCTTTTATAAGAACAAAGTTTTAGTTAATAAACTCGGAAATATATGTAATGTGGAAGAAGCTGGGTACATTTGAGTAATAACCTAAGTTATGTAGTAACAAAACTGATCAAAGACGTCACGCGCATAACTTCCGGGAAAGGGGTGTGTTTTTATCCTCGCGTTTGTATTTTAAGAATGATGAAAAAAAGAGAGTAAAAGTTTCAGTTTCATATATATGTCCCAGATCCCGCATATGTAACAACCGATTATTAATTTAGGAGAATGAAATATCACTTTCCAACTGGAAAATTTCCAGACACTGTTTTTTCTTATCTCAGATGGTCATTGTTTCGCATTGCAGTTCCATTGACATAATGAATAGAAAACATTTTTTTCTTTACTATTGCTATCTCCAGCCATTAAATGGAAGGAATGCATCAACAATAAAATACTAGGGCAGTATTATATTTACGATTAATTTCGGATATAACTAATAAATAATATAATTAATAATAATAAATAATAATAATAAGAATAATAAATAATAATAAACCTTTATTTCCAAATTGACACTGATATGTACATCATTAGGAAGTCAACACAAAAGATAGAAAATGAAATAAAAATGAAATATGAAACAATTATCCTACAATAATATAAATATTACTTAATTATTATGTTTCCAATGTAAGAAACTCTTCTATTTTATAAAAAGCTTATTGCTTATCTCACTTGATTGATAGGTAATATTTTGATTTCATACTGCAGATTATTATAAAATTTTATTGCTTGATATTTAACAGGCTGCTGCGTTAAAGCTATTCTGTGATAAGGAATAGTTAAAGTTGAATTGATTCTTGTTGAATAATTATGTACATCCGACTGAGTTTTAAAATTCTCTAAATTATTTTTTGCAAAAACTAAACAGTTATAAATGTACAATGACGGAATAGTTAATATTTTTAAATATGTAAAATAAGGTTTGCAGTGTTCTCTAGTACTAACTTTTAATATAGCTCTCACACATTTTTTTTTTGTATTTCAAAAATTCTTTCACTGCATTCCGTGCTACCCCATAACAAAATACTATTATTAACTAGGGAATAAAAATCTGAGTAATATATTAATTTAGCAGTGTGTGCGTCTGTTAGGTCTACTGTTCTCCGGATTTGGTAAACGGCCGTGTTTAATTTATTGCATAAGAAATTTATATGCGTGCTCCAGTTTAAGTTAGAATGTGTACACCTAGCCTAATAGAACTTGTCTGCTCTGGTCTCGTCTCAAATACGATATTTTCTATTTTGTTTTCATTAAGTTTTAATTTATTAGTTCTAAACCATTTTTCTGCATCCGATATGTCCACCGACTCCAGCTCAGCCAAATCTTCTGCTGTTTTTGCTTTAAATACTAGAATAGTGTCATCGGCAAACATAATTGTTTGGCACATCTGAAGATTAGTGCTAAGTTATTGACATATATAAGGAACATTATCGGCCCTAGCTTAGATCCTTGTGGTCCTCCACAATCTATGTACTGATGTTTCGAACGTTCATTAGCATCATCACTATTTGGTTTCGATTGCAAAGTATGATTAAATAATTTTAAAGGATCACCTCTTATCGCCATAAATCTAACTTTTCAAATAAGACATTGTGGCTAACACAGTCAAACGCTTTAGATAAATCTAACATTGTCGCAGATACTTTTTTTTTCTCGTCGAAACTGTTAATAACTGTATCAATTAGTTCACAAATAGCTTGTATTGTTCACTTATTTTGTAAATAACCATATTGTTCTTTGCAAAACAAATACTTTCTGTTAAAATAGTCAAGCAATCTATTCTTTAATATTTCTTCAAACACCTTGGATATGACCGATAAAATAGAAATTGGTCGATAACATCCAGGGTCATTTATATTGCCTTTTTGTGGAATGGTATAACTTTAGCTGTTTTCAACTCATCGGGAAAAACATTATCGCGGATACATACATTTAAGAGCCTGGCTAAGGGTTCAGAAATAAAAGGAGCTACGTGCTTTAAGATGGATGACGTCATGCCGTATATATCTTCTACAGCAGATTGTTTAAGGTTCATAATTGTGGTAAATACTTCAGTTTCCGAGATATATTCTAAATAAAAAGACGTATGTTGATATTTTTCTGATCTGCTTAAGAAGTAGGTTGAACTGTGAGTTGATATTGGTATACTTTGAAATTACTTTAAGTATAGAAGCAAAGATAGCAAGAATTATTGAAAGGACGGACAAAATGATTAATGGGCAAATTATTCATTTTTCAGGAGGTGCAATTCCTGCTAATGTATTTATGATCAATTAAAAGTCGGTAGTAGGCTAATAATCAGTTTTGATATTATATTTTTTCTAATTTTACGTTACAATAAAGTTATAAGCATACTCTACGGAGTACGAATGAGGAATCTGACATTGAACTAGAAGAAGAAAGTTGAAGCAAAGGACGAAGAATGCAAAATTCACCAATCTGAGTAATCTTTGTGGTAAGGATTAGAAAGAAAAATAATACACATTTTTATTCGTATTTCTCCATGTTGCTATTCACCTACACATACCATTCCCCCTTGAGATCGTAAATTTCAGTATTCTACGATAACAGGTAGGTACGAACTGTTCTTCTTCTCACGTCGTACCTATATAGGTATTTTTCGTCTGTCGCGCATGCACTGTCGTGTCGATTAAGCACTGTCGCTTTAAAACGAAATTTTCCACATTCAAGTAAGATTTTATAGAATACGGTCACCGGTTGTGTGGGTACTTAATCGCTATATCGTTTTATTGTGCATACTCGGGTGACACGTGATCGCAATGTTGATATTGAAACACGCGTAACACAACGAAAGATACACAGAGAAAAAGATTTCTTTGTCGTTAATAAATATGCATTCATCCAAATAAATTATTCTTTTAAATAGTTGCAAAGAAATATTTATTAAGTGCGAAGAAAAAAATATTTGAAACAAATAGTGATTTAGGTAGGAAATTTCTTACTTATGAAAAAAATATAGCTTTGACTTGAAAATAATCGATATCAGCCGCAAAGTAAAATTCCTTTGTTTGGAATAGTATAGCATATTTGATTGAACGAATCTACCATTTACATTCGAATAAATATTTATTTGATTGTAAGAAACGAAATTATTTGTAATTAATGAAGCATATTTTTGGTTTAATAATTTGTTTATTTGACCCAAAAAATAATTTTATTAAGCATATTATATAATGATTCCAGCTATTTGTCCACGGTATGGTTGCGTCCTCATAGTTTTTCCGTAAATATGAAATTACAGGTCAAGGCAAGTAATAAATAAATATTTGATGACTATGTCTGTCATTAGAAAATTTATATCGGAGTATTATTAAGTATAGTTTGAAAATATTTGTTCACATCTAAAGTTTGACCACGAAGATTGACGACGAATTCAACTTACAAGGCTACCGGAAGAAGACCCATCGGTGATGTAGTCTTTTTGGCAATATATTAAGCTTGTAATATTGCAATAAATAACATAGTATAGTATAGTATAGTATGGGAAGTTAGTGCAGTTATATAGGAAAACCGCCAACTTCACGGCAATTTCTGTACTCGTAGAATATGTTTAACGTATTTACAGAAAACTTTGCTATTATATGTTTATGTCATGACGTGATAATTTAAGTAATACAATTTCGATGTAAATCTACTACTACTTTGTAACTGTGCCGGTTTCATATGAAAGAAATAGTTTTTTTTTAAGAAAATCGCCTTGATTTCACATACAGAGACAAATATTGTTTGCTGTTAAGGTTAATTTATTTGAATAAAAGATATTATTTTAAAGAAATAGTTTGATCGCTATAAAGCAGTAACATTAATTTAACTTCTATAATCTAATTCAAATAAAGTTTATTTTATGTGAAATAATATTCTCAAACATATGTATTTCTTTGCGGGAATAATCTTTTTCTCAGTGTATATATATTTCCATTTTAATATTATTTTTCATGCTAATAATTTAACCATATTCCTATATTCCAATGAACTCAAGTCACTAATACCGGTTGTACACGACGTTCCAAACATCAAAAAGTGATATCACTTTTCTAAAGCAACATCTTCAGACGTGTCGAAAACATGAAGTGCTTGAAAAGTGACACGACAGCATTGAAATGTGCCCTGTCGCAAAGTTAGTGAATCTGAAACGTACTATCGAAAATTTGACATTTTGACAAGATACTGTGAAAAGCGACACTATCAATCCTTCCAAAATAAGGCCCTATAAGTTGCGCATCTATCTAAATCAGTATCAGTATCTTTACATAGATATCTGTTATCATACGATTGCCAAACAACTAGCGTAGTATTTTACTGGTAAAATATCAGTATGCGTACGCGTACTCATACTAGTTTCCAAAGACGTTTTGTTGCACTTAGCCATTAGAATGTCGCGTCGTAGAATCATGTACCTGTTCTAAGCTGTTCTATATTCATACCTGTAAACTAAGTCAATAAGTATTTTGTACCATTTCTAAATTCACACATTTGTTAGAGAGAAATGGCAAATACAATTTATCAAGCTCAAGATATAATATAACAATTTGAAATGGTTTTAACACAATGGGTAGAACATAATTTTATACATCAATAAATATCGTATATCCATCAAATGAACCGATGAATTTATACAATTCTCATCATTTTGTTGCCATATGTTAAAAAAAGAATCGCATTTCAATTGTTCGATCATAAATTCGCATATATAGTTGAATTACTGTAATCCATTCTGGTTTAATAATGGTAAATGTGCGACTATTATCTGCTTTTGTATGAGGGACATTGACAACAATTAAATCGGATTTTATTTCAATATCGCACATGGACATTTTACACAGTTTTTCACTTCGATAAACTAAATACAATACACGGAACAATAGCAAGTGTGTTTTTCTTTGATGGAATATATGGTATTGTAAAAAGATGAAATATGCAAAGCGATTCGTCTTCAATAATAGAAATAAAAACCCCGTTGTACCAATAATAAACCCTATAATTCGAACCTGGCTTAAAACTGTACATTTTTTAAAAGTTTTGTGCGTTATTTCTTGTTCTAATTATGCTGTAGGTTTTGTATTTTTATAGATATATCGATATGTGTAGTTGTGTACACCAAGAGCTCACTTTCGACCTGTCGATTGCCATAATATTAATTAAAGAAGAATGAAAATTTGTATTAGTTAAAGTCGAGAAATACGCATGTCATTCTGCTGGGCGGTTGTGTGTCAGATATACGCTTCGATTTACCATTTCCAATCCACACGCTATCGCTGTTTAGCTTATATAATAGCTTCGGTTCTTTTGGAGCTATGTGTAAATCGTGGGCATGCATCCACTCAAGAGTGTTCTCAAGCGCTTCATTAGTCTTAAAGACCAATTCTCTCGCATTCCCAGCCTCGATAATCAATATAAGGTCGTCCGCGTAGGCGACGGTTGTGACACCCTCTAGTTGGGCAAAGGAAAGGACTCCATCGTATAATATGTTCCAAAGGGTTGGACCCAGTACCGAACCTTGCGGAACCACCGCAACATAGTCAATCTATCGTTCGAGCCTATCTTAATAGTCCTATCGCTCAGGTAATCGTCGATAGTGTTCGTTAAATACAGTTAAATACGTCGTATTTTCATTTCCTTGAGGATTTCATCCCATGATGCAGAGTTGAAGGCATTTCTAATGTCCAGTGTCACGGCTACCACCCATTTTTTATCTGACGCTCTGACTGTCTGGATTACAGTCATAACGGCATGCACCATTGACCTGCCTTTTATAAAACCATATTGTCTATCGGAGAGTCCGCCGTTGTCTTCCACTTCTTTTTCTAAACGGTTCTTTAATATCCTTTCGAATAATTTTACGAGGGAATTAAGTAGGGATATCGGTCTATATGCAGGCTACAACTCCGTTAGGTTTCCATTCGGTACCAAAATTACTATGACCTCCTTCCACTGCACACACAGTTTTGCTCTCCAGCAACTGATTGAGAAACCCCAGCAACACGTCAGGGATCTCCTCCGCCAGGATTTTCACTGCTTCTGGTGTAATGCGATCAGCAGCAACAGCTTTGCCCATCTTGATTTTGCATAGTACCTCATCAAGTTCTACCTTCGTAATTTTAGTCACATTGTTATCTATCGTAACTTTCTTTTCTTCAGTTGTACGAGTCTTGACTAGGAACAATTCTTTAATAATTTGAATCTTCTTCTCTAGCGGTGGATTGTACGGTGGGGGCAATTTGCCCATATGTCGCATGGCTATTTTAAAACCATCACCCCAAATGTCATCATTCAGGTCTGTTAGTATTTTTTCCACAGTTCACATTTGAATTTAATAATCAGCTGCTTCAATTCCTTTTTTGCTTGTTTGCACAGGGTTTTTTTCCAGAGACTCTTGGGTTTCTTGTGATATCCTACTATTTCTTCTTATCCATTTCCTTCGTAGCGAGTGGCACTCATTCCTTTTATGCGCTATATCTGTGTTCCACCAATATGGAATTGGGCAAGTTCCTTTGGCTACTCGAATCGTACACTTGCTGCTTATTTTCTTCACCGTGGTGATGAAGTCATTTGCAGAGAAACGTCCATTCATATTTCAGGGGTGGGTTTTCACCATCTCGGCAAATTTTTTCCTATCAAACGTAAACAATAGACCTCTTTTTGTAACATTTATTCTATTCTTCTGTTCTACTTCAAAATAAATATAATTATGGTCGGGGTATACCTCTCGCGATAGAACTTTCCAGTTATGTATTCTATTTACCACCTCATCTGTAGCTCATGTAATGTCTATGAACGTCTCGGTTTTTCTTCTCTGGAAGTTGGAGAATTTCCTGTGTTTACGACGTTTTAAGTCCAACTCGGCGGCCCACTCCATTAAATGTTCTCCACGTGCATCCGTTTATGGGGGATCCCCACATCGGAGACTTCGCATTGAAGTCCCCAGCAATAGATAGACTCGGAGTTAGCAAACTTAATATATTTGTAATAATTATCCGTAAAGATCTTGTATTTCTTCTAGAGATACATATAGGGGGAACAGTAGCGCACATACAGGGACCATTTATCTCCTTTTTATACTCCACCAATCATCGCCGATTTCCATGACTGTGAATACCCACATCCTTATTTCTTATATATATAGCGACACTTTTTTTGTTATCCATAATAAAACCCCGGTCCATTGATATCTTTATATTTGGTTCACTTATAATTCACTATGTCTATTTTTCCATTTCGCATGCTTTATGACTTAAGTATGTCTTGTCCAGGCCTTCTCCTCTCCAAGTTCACTTGCAGAACCTTAATCTTTCCTTGTGGACTGATACTGCCCTTGCCAGCTATCTTTTTGTCTCCTAAGCGCCTTCATCAATTCCTAAATTTTCGGGGCATTTAGTGGTGTCCGCACGAGGGATCATTTGACTGACACGTTGGACAAAAAAGTGAATTTCCGTAACAGTGCCCTTGCTCTATGGCCTCGCTGGTTACAATTTTACACATTGATGGAGCGATCCGCCATTGCAATTATTATACATGGCCAAACTCAAGACACCTAGAACATCTAGGGACAACCACCCTTTCTCGGACCCTGCAATATGACCCCAGCCTATCATTATCCTCCCGTTCCTTGCTAATAGGCTAGCATCTACTTTATTCAGTTGCAAAGTTGCAATTGGTTTTCCATCCCAACATGGTCTCATAGACGTTTTTTTAACCCTCTGCGAATCACTTTGCGGTATATAATTGATTCAACAGCCCTCCTCACTTGTGTCATTGTTGTAAGCCGCATCAATATCCAAAATATCAGTGTCACCATATGTGGTTAATCTCACTTCGTTTTGTACTTCTTGCTAAATGCCTCCTTGAGCTCACCGCTTTGCTGCCTCCTCTCGACTTCGATCATTAAGTCACACATTCTGGTCTTTTTGATTTTCTTAACTTTTACCCCTACTTATTAATATCTATATTATCTTTGACTGATTTAAAACCTCGCGTATTGGTTTGACCACTCTTAACTATGATTCTTTCTGCCTGTATTTTGTTGGCCTTTTTTCCAACTTACTGGATTCTTGTTTAAAGTAAGTAGTCAACCTTCGTTCCTGTGCATAGAAATATATTCACACATTTCTCAACATCAGTCTTCGGTTATAAACTTCGCCGATGATCATTTTTCTGCGTCTGTCGGTGTACTTCAGGTTATTCTCAGAATCGTTTTAATATTTGAAGACTTCCTCTATACGATTGACTCCCTCTTGTTGATTTTCACCGGCAGAATATATATTGCTGTTGTTTTTTCAGAAATTATCTGATTTTTATTCTTGTCGCCGTTGTCTTAACCATGTAGTCCAAATGCCCCTCATTTCTTTTAACTGCCTCTCCTAAATCTGGATGTAGGAACATTAGGTTCTCCATCATTTTGTTACCTTCTATGACTACGGGATCCATCAATACTGCCAAAATCTGCCTCCTACTTATATCTGCGGCTTTTATTATTTCAATCGTTAGTTCTTTCGTAGCATTGCGTTTGGCCACCGTGATGTCTAGAAGATGGCGCTATGTCATCGAAACCATTGCTTGCTACCTAGGGCTTTCCTGGATCTCTTTCTTGGCTTCATTCTCCTTGTTCATTTTTTCTATTTCCACCTCATCCCAGTCTGTTTGGGTCCCGCAGGAGCTAGTGTTGGTCTCTGACTGTGTTTCCGTCCCACACTTCTTACGATTCTCTCTTCCATTGATATCTAAGCTTTGTTCGTAAAACCTTTTAAATCGTTCGTCCAGAAAGTCCACTAATTGGTCTAGTTCCCAAACTCCTTGCTTGAGCTCGACCTTCGTTTTGGTACTTTCGCCGATCAGTTTTATTAATTCTTTTGTCCTTTCATAACCTTAATAAGCGTTCTTATAACTCCTCCTATACTGCTGTTGTGATGGCCAGTGAATTTTTCAGCTTCCGCGTGCGGTGTTTTTATCCCTTTTTCGTTTTTTATTTCGCTTGCTCTTCTCAGTTTCAGCTTTCTCTCTCTCAGTGTTTCACATCTCCGAGAAGTTTGAAATAGGGCTTACCTAATATCTTCAATCTTGCCATAGTCGCCTCAGCACTCTGGTCCACAGGGTTGCCAATTTCCTCTCCGGTTGACCTCATCAACTTATACTTAGGTGTAAAGACATCGTTAGCCTCAACTTCTCTGCCTACCACCTCTTCCTTCTCATGCTTCTCCATCATTACAGCATTTCCGCACATTTCCTCTCCACACACACTTGAATTTAAAATAAAAGACTTCTCCATACTGTTCCCATGAATCGGGTCGAAATACTAGGTCAAGCGCAGCAGTGCGCCCACTGCGCCAAGGCTCCTTACTCCGGGGATCGCTGGTACTCCGGAGGCTCCTCCACTTACCGTGTGGCCATCACCCTCGGCAGGGGTCGCATGACACCTGAGTTCCGGATTTGGTTCTCGGGTTTATCTCCGCACGCAGGAAGGTAGAGATCCCTAGCCCTCGATACCTAATAGCATCGGGATCTGAAGAGAACAAGTGTTGGCCAAGAGAGACCGATAGTAGAAGACAAGAGCTCACCCAAGGCAAGTTGAAAAAGAATGAGGTGAAACAGAAAAAAGATTGAGTCCTTCTTAGCTTCACTAACCCCCTCCGTCCCAAGGGATTCGAAGGGGGACAGCTACTGAGCTCCACCACCGGCGACAAGGTCTCACGACTCCTCGGTGGAGAACATGTACACATTAACCAAAAGAATTTCTTCCAAAATAAAGTTCGGAAATAAACTAATAAACAATTCTCGATGAAATTTATTAAGATTTCTAGATTTTACCCGATCTAGAAATTTACCGTATTTCATGTATTTTGTTTGATTTCATAGGTTATAAATTATTTAGCACCGCGAATTTCAGGAGATATACACTATATATTTCTTCATGTGAATCCATTGTTATTAGTATTTAATGTAATATTCTTAAAACTCAAATATTTAAACTCATGTAAGAAGGAAAAGTTTATGGTAATAAATTATAACGTATTTGATAATTTTGCTGTTGAAAAAGTTATTAATTATACGAAAAAAATATTTAATTTGTTGAAGGTAATATCTGTATTTTACTGTCAATTCAAAGCTTGCAAACCATAGAGATAATAGAGTGCTGAAACAGAACGTCATCGGTGACGTCGATACAGCGTGTATTGCATTCAAATAAATCAAGTTAAGGAGACATTAAAAAACTTTAGCACAACATCTATCGTGTTAGATTATAGATATTAAAACTGTGTTTTGTTTTATTAAAGTTGTGGACAATTTAGAGCTATAGATAATTTCTGCATATCAACTTTTTTCGCATTCTTCAATCAACAAAGATAACACAGGTAGTGTTCTAAAACCATTTCTTAACTTAGTATCCACTATCCTACGGGGTTTAATAAAAATAATAAAGAGACGCATTCTTTTAACGCCATATAAAAATACACAGGATAAAATCTAATGAAAGTTGTTTGAGAGTGGAATCTGAATCTGCCGTAACAATGTAATGTATGTTTTCTTCAAGAGTAAATAATCAACCAGAGTGTTTGCTGTCCAATTTACTGATGATTAAATAATATTAGCTTATTCTTTTCTTATTGATTTTCTTTGTATCTTTATTATTAATGCTATAATATGCATTCTTACACAAGGCTTACGCGTATAATAGAAATATGAATAATATACATATTAAAAATAGTCCCTGAAAGCAAAAAACAAAAAAAGTAAATAAACAAAACAATTAAACTGCAAGGTTAGGTAATATACCGCACCGGTCACATTTCTGATTTGGTCACAATATACTACTGTGATTTGACCAACTAACAAACATCTCAACGCAAATACTCCCTAGAAAGGTACTAACTAAACGCAAGCATGACGCGGGATGATGACGCCTGTGGCGGCCTGTGTTTCAAGATGTACGGCTAACTGTTGATGGTGCGCGTACGGTTTATTAGCAGTCTATCAGGTCTGTGTTGCAAACCCATTTCTTTTTTAATTTGGAAGTAATCATCTTTTGCAGAAAAAAAAACTGTATACACATGTAATTTTTTTCTTCCTCTGGCTATTTTCAAAGAATCTCCCGGGTTTTTATACAATTCGCCATCGCTTGAATTGTATATAAGAAAAAAACGGTTCTATTCGTTCAGTTTTTTTTTTTTTGAAAAAAGGAACATGAATGAGCGATTTTCAGGACCCACGGTTTTCTGCTTGCATTAGAATTTCGCCATGTACCTACCTGCAATTTATTTATTTTCTTAGAAATAATCCAAACGTTATGAATCATTTGGATAATACTAAATCGCTGTATGCTCTGGGTTTTTCCTATTTTAACCATGAAATATTTTCAAATTTCTAATTCCTGCTCCTAGTTGTAAATAATATATGAAAAATGCGTTTTTTTATCTTCGAAGTAACTTCCTTAAGTAGATGTTTTGTATTTAAAATCACATCCTCTTAAACAACATTTATTTGCGTTAATTATTAGAATATTCTAAATCTTGATCTGTACAAATTAAATTCGTTTGTTAGTTGGTATATCTTTTAGATATAGAAAAACTTATTATTTTTACGTCACAATTGGTATTAAATATCGTTGTTTTAACCTAAGCGAACTCCGATGAATATTTTTAAGTATGTTAAATGTATGATTTAGAACTTCTACCTTTTCCTCTTTCAGTTTAAGCCTTTCATATCCGAAGATTTTTAGTATTTGTCAAATAGTGTTGGGATAACGTAATTTTATTCGCCTATATGCCTATGACAGAATATTGCGGTGCGAAACGAGAATATGAATGAAGTTAATTCTCAAGGTTGCTTTCATGACGTGAAATGTATCAATTTCTTTAAGACAGGAGCAAGTGGCTGCGTTAACGGCATTGCTTTTACAATAGATTACATTTTAATTTTTAATTAAATTACCACAGTATTACTTATTCACTATCTGTTTTTTTTTTAATAATAAATTATTTGCGTTGTAATTCCAAATAAGGCATCTTTATAATGAATATAAAAGAAAAAACTCGTAAAGAATGTAGTAACATTGCAGTTTTACAGTTGCAATAATTTAGTAGTCGTCTAACGCTATGAAAAGAGATCCTAACTAGTGCTGTGCAACTGGGCAGATTTCATAACCGGTTAACCGTATGTACATAACAGGATAACCGGCGTGACCAATTATGGTCGGATAATCGCCGTAGTCGATTAAGAAGCAGTTTTATTTATTGTATATCTATCTTTAAATAAGTATTTTACTAATTTTTTATAATGCTTTGTGTATACACCGTTTTTCCTTCAATAATATTGTTAATAAATTAAGACGTCAGTTAATGTTTTATTTTTTAAAGTTGCTTAAACTTGCTTCATCTATGAACATGTTTTTGAGAGCCTAAATGTCTACACAAACCGTATTTTTTTTCTTTGTTTCAGCCATATCAGTAATATTGGACTTTATAAAATTACATTAAATTGCGCTTCTCGTTCCAGTTTATGTAAGGCCTTATAGGTACACTTGCATCTGCGTATAAAAAAAACCACTTTTCTCAGTGTTATTTTTTTATTTACCAGTGTTTTGATTTTCTTACAGATTTTCCGAATTTTCATTTGGCATTTTTCAATACGAACTGTCATAACTAACTCTAAGACAGTGTATCACAAACACATTTCCCTTCCAATATTTATATAGCAATAATAGCTACTTGTTAGTAATTAGTAGTTTGAAGCACAACTTATTAACGGAAACAAAATCCATACGTTATAAACGTACTCTACACCTCGCAAGTAAATACAAAATAATGGATTCTGTTAACAATCGGCGAGTACCCTACCGAACACTGCGAGTAGATAAAATACTTACTCGTAAGTAACCATTCATGTAGAATACAATGATTGTCTGCGGTACTACTTGTTGATTATCACTTCCCAATGAGAACAAGTGGATACATTTACGTGAATTTAACGTGGTATTGGTTGAAACAACATTAAATTCACGTAAATGTAACCGACTTGTTCTCAATGGGTTAATGGCATGATTTTCGTAAAACGTAATAAATATTTCCATGCTATCGTATTTATTTCCATTGTCTGAAACGTCTATTCAAATTATTACGCTGTTTCTTTATTTAAGTAAAAAATGCGCAGGTATTTTTGAAACAGGCTTCACTAATGTTTTTTTTTCTTGGTATATATGACGCAAAAGTAAAATCCATCTATTCTCTCTTTTTAAACGATTTGTATATTAATAGACAAGACATATATTTCGACACGTCAAATATAAGGCAGTAAATCTATGCGTAAATAAAAAAAGATAAAGCAAAAAAGAAGTTTACTACATATTACTATTACTGTTCCTGACGATCTAATCATGTGATACTACGGTTACTACGGTACTACCTAGAACACCTGTGCGCAATTATACGTACGTACTGCTGTGGTTTGGCACCCCGGGGTTTGTAAATTCGGCGTTATTTCATTTTTAGAGATCAGTCTTTGTCAATGCGTCGGGCAAATTCTTTCAGAAATTAATGTTTTATTTTTGGATAAGATTTTGTTAATTGATTTGATTGTTGGAAGTATTTTTGTTCTGTTTAAATTTAAATTCATTCAGTTGTACATTTTGCGTGTACCAGTATTGTATATAGTTCATTGTGATATTCTAGTTTTTATTTTCTTTGCGGTTCATGCGCTGCTTTGGCACGCAATTGTAAATTGTTATATCTATGCGATGTTTGGGCCCCTAAAAGGTAGTTTCTTGAAAGATTGCGGAGTAAGTACATGTTTCTTATTTTCTTTGCTACCATTGTTGGTATTTGATTTTTATTTAAAATGTAGTTCGTTTAATTTGAAATTTTCTCATCCTTCAAGGAACTCTTTTATTAATAATTGCTGTTGTATTTTATTGTGTACACAAGTCGGATGTAAGATCAGTTATTATATATTGTTCTAGAAGATACTGTTTTTTTTAGTTTAAAGAGTTTATTTTTCCGTTTCTTAGTTTCCAAATTAGTTTTTTTTAATTAATCACCTCGGTTTAGGTGAAAAGAAGCTTTGTGCTTGTGATTAAATTTCAATTTTATATACTTGTTTGTCCACGTTTAAATTAAATTAGGTTATTGTAAGTTTGAGACCACGTGGATTTTTTTTTTAATTAGGATTTTCTTCTAGAACAAATTTGTCTTTTGCTTTGTTTAGAGGATTTTGAATTGTCCTCTAGTAATTGTAGAGTCTAATGCAGTTTTTGTTTTTGGCCAGAATCTTAAATTCATGGTTTTATTTCTGCATAATTGTAATTTAAAAGTTTTTTTTTTCTTTTTTTTTTATAAAAATAAATTTAACGTCATTCAAAATTTCAGTTTTTTTATTTTTGATTACTTTCACCCACATTTTTATTTTTCATGATTAGTTCAATTGTGAAAATAACCTTGAAGTCCTCTTTTGCGCCCTTTATTTTTATTCGCTGAGCTAGTAAATTTAAATTTTCATTTTGCATTTATGCTGGTACCATCAGTACACAGCAGTACGTATAACTATGTATGTTACGTACTTATAACTTGCACAATGCCGTACTTACTCAGGCAAATCTCTAGATGTCTCTAGAATGTATGATGTATTTTATTCAAGTTTCAATTGAATTAATTTTTGTACAAACATTGTGATTTGGAGCACTATCGGCAATAAATGTTATCAATTGCTAGTTATAAAACATGTCCACTATATTTTTGACTCAATCGCTGCACCCGGTTAACCGTTGTGACCGACCAACAGCCGTGACCGGTTAACCGGTTATGATACCAGTTAACCAGTTATCCGGTTAAAATGCACAGCACTAATCCTAACCATTAGCCCCATGAAAGCAATGTGAAAGATTTACTTTACGCCCAAGCGTTTCATTTACACATATACATGTTCACTCACGACTGAATCGTTCTATTCTTTGTAGTTACACGGACACGTGAAGGTATCAAATTCAGCGAATTTTCATCATTCCCGTAGTGAATGAAATGCACTGTTTGAAGTTGTATTATGACGCGAACGTTCTGCGGTAAATGCTTTTGTCAATATCTTGATACGACGAAATAAATGAAAAAAAAACAAAATAGCAAATTAAATCAGAGAAAAATTCGATATCCAATCCTATTTATTCAAATATTTATTGCAACATGTTTCGGTATTTTACAACCATCATCAGGTAATAACGTCAAATCTTCGTTTTTATATAAAATGATGTGTCAAATAAAATAAGTTAAGTGTGATGAGAGAATTATTAATTTGACATTACACTTAAAGACATAAACACAAGTAGTAGAACACATTAAAATGTAAGTGACTATCATAGTAAACATACAAACAAACGGAACAATGAAATAAAAAAATAGCAAATATTTCGTAGTACCTACTTCACTGGGTTGCAAACTGTATCAATATATCGCGTATGTTGTGTCTCACACGGTTATACGCCAGCATCCTATTATTAACGACACAGCATGCCGTCACATCGATTCACAGTATGCATAAGTTTCTTACATACAATTACGTACGGGTGCTTACTTATCATTTCGCCTACATTTTATAAGCTCTACTGATGGGTTTATGTTTAGATGTACTTGGCAAGTAAACATGATTCATACATAAACAGATGTCAACAATATAGTATGTCTGCTTTCCCTCCGTGCATACTAGTAGTGAGTGAATCGGAATTAAAAATCATCCGATAAAGCTAAACTGAAAAAGCAGGAATGTTAATATTAACACATTGGAAGAAAAGGGATCGCATTTGGTTATAAATCGATCAAGGCAACCTCTCACACCCACACACACACACACACACGCACACAGTTGCGTACAAAAGCTGTAAGAATTCACCATAAAACGTCACACCCATCATACCGTAATAGAGCATCGCCAACCCCTCGTAAGGCTACATAAAATCGATATTTAATTAATTAGGTAATCATTGTTCCACCTGAGCGTCGAGAGAACGTACTCTTAAAGGCTTTTCAAAGGCCATGGCTGCCTAATGTCAGTCGGCATCACATTAGCTGTGTTCGCAGAGGAATCACAAACTAGTCAGACGCGATTCGATTGGCTCAAAAAAATCCGAAACAGTTTTCTGATTGATTTCACAGTATCTGATTGGCTCTGACTAGTTTGTGATTCCTCTGCGAACACAGCTATTGTTACATTTATTTTTTTAAAGAGCACAACTTCTTATAAAAATGAGTACTGCGTATCGGTGGTGTAAGAATGCCTTTAAATCGGATATTCAATTTATGTTCAACCGTCCTAAAAGTTATTTTAGCAGATAAGTGCTCAGGCTTATGTATAACTTTATGAAACAAACATGCTGAAAGCAGCAGCCTATGTATACTCATAATTTTAACCATTAAGGTCCTGCAATTTGTGAGTAACATAACAACATCTACATATACCAAATACTACTGAACCACAGAATACAAGTGCCATACAAACACACTAATTAAACAACGACAACACCGAGGATTCGCACAACAATATCTTTTTTTACAGAGGAACTAAATTTAATTTCTATACCGTCAACATACATACTTAAGTCAGATGCGAGATCCTGTTGTTTCTTATTTTGTCTCTCACATTGAATTAATTCCGTCTTGGAAGCATTTATTTTTAGTGCTTCTTTCTAAATCAGAATTTAAGTTTTTAAGGGCATCCACCATATTATCAACTGGAAAGGATCAATACAGCTGCGTGTCCTCAGCATAATAGTGGTAATTGCAATATTAAACCTTACTAAGCTGAGATGTGTATGTGGTATACAACAAGGGACCGATAGCGGAATCCTACGGCACACCACAAGACACGGTCCGTCACCCAGACCTCACCCATTCCAACTAACCAATTGCTATCTATCAGTCACCTGCTACAACTAACTAATTGTAAGTGGGCAACACTTTTTAAAACATCAGTAGTGTTTAACACATCGATTTATCCGTTTTAATAAAGTACATTTCTGAAGTTTACTTATTGTTAGTTATGACTTTTAGTTAGTATGTAGGAAAAGCCAGTTGAAGAGTTAGGCTGATAAATATCGTCTATCTATGTTGAATAATAACAGCAGTTTTGTCCAAGCCTACTTAACAAAAAATAATGGCTAGAAATTAATGAAAAAAAAGGAGAAACTATAACAGAATAGTATAGAAGCATTAATACAATTTTAAAGATCGTTAAATTAGAATCTAAATAGTATAGTTTTTGTTCACCCGTATATTCTTTGCATTACTTTAATTTTATTATCAAGTCTAATGTTTTAGTTAAAAAATAAATACCGCTTAAAATATCTAGCTTAAATATGTATGACAGGCATGCCTCTTAAATTTTGGTCTACATTTTAAATTTGAATATAGTTAATTATCTCGTAAAAGAGATGAGTTAGGCATAAGAAACCCAGCACCAACTTGTCTTTACTTAGTCTGTACTATCAAAATATGTCATAATATACCAGGTGTTCCATTTAATTTTTCACAACTTTGGGTATAACTTTTCTTGAATCACCCTGTATACTTTCAAAATAATGTTTAAAATGGCGGTCCTTCTGGACCTGTGAACGCCTTAATAAAAAAAAAATTGGGAATATGTACCACTTAACGTATTTAACCGACGCGAATGTGGGTGGCCCACGCTGTATAATGTAGGATTACTGGCAGTTACTCGTGACTGACTCATAGTGACTCATTTTCTAACGAAAATAACGTATATATAAGTTTGTAGAACAACAGAAATTGAAAACATAGGCAAAGATTGTGCTACGATACGCGATTCAATTTGTATTTAATATTATTTGTAAGTATTTATATAGAGAAAACAAATGTAATGGATAACGAAGCAATTTTACACACCTTGTTTTACAATAATAAAAAAGTAAATTCTTGGAAATGCGTTGAAAAATAGAAGCAAATTCTCAACTTTTTCTACCCATCTTATTAAATGGGTAGTTATTAAACCGGGGCAAGTTTTACGCGAAACCCTTTTTTTATCGCTGCGTGCTTCATTTGTCAAATTCCTTTGCTTTTTTTTATTCGTATCTGTTCTTCTACATTTAACGGTTCAAAATTAATTTTAACATTCATATTTCTTTGTTATTGCTACAAGGTATACAACTTTTGTTTAGTTGTATTTTCAATGGCGATTTTTATTATTTTTAATACTTCAGTGCCATCTTGTGAAGTCGGCTTCAGTTCTCAGCCGTTTTTGTTAACAGGCAACTGTAATCTTTGCTATTATAATTTTATTAATTCAAAATTAAACTTTCTTAATCTCAATCAACGTATTAGGTAATGTTTCTTTATTTGATGTAATAATATCCTTTTAATTCGCGTTTGTTTATGAAGTTACCTTGTTCGTAACTTCAGAACTAATTTCTGCGCATGCGTGACTTAAGGGCGCGGACGGTTAGCAGTAACTCGCTAAACTGCGAAGACGATCGACGTATAAGGTCAATTAGCGCTCGGTGTCGAGAAATAAAAATTTGGAATTTTGGGTTCAACTAAGAAATAGTTCTTTGGGAAGTTTAACCTGACCTATTAAATTGGGATTTAATTCTCGCACCAGGAAGATAACCCACGTTATTACGGGAAATATTAATCCGGATTTGAAGCGCAAAATGGCGCCCACGTGCTCTGCCTATACTAACTAAGTATTTTTAACTTTCAAATTCATTTAACTTTATTCAGTTTTAAATCATATTCATTTCAACGAATTTCCCCAGGCAATTTAGTACGGGATCCATTCAGTACACTAACTAAGGCAACTTAGTACGGGATCCCTTCAGTACACTAACTAAGGCGATTTAGTACGGGATCCATTCCATCAATTAGTCATAGAACGTGATGCCCGTATAGACTTGGTTTCATACCGAAAACTGTGAACCTCAGCCGCCGCTGCAGTTTGATTTGAAATCACACCCCACACCGTCGACTAAATTGGACGGACGACCACAGATAAGTCGGACCAAATTATTTAAGTTAATTCAGTCAATCAAGCTCTCAGAAGCGTTACATTTTGTTGTTCTTTTTTTTTTTTTTTTTGTGTGAAAGATAAGTCACCTAATTCCATGTAGATTCACTATTTAATTGCGTATAATTACTATCTAATTTTCCTTTTATATATATATATATATATAGGTATAAATATACCTATGAATTTCTTTTTAATTATTAAGGATTAAATGTTATATTTGTTAATAAGTTATATGTAAACGAGGGTTTGGCCAAACGTTTCGGATCATCTCTCCTTGGGGAGCAAGGTGTATTTTTTTTACAATTTACATTTTTGTTATCAATCATTTATCAAATATTTCATTTATCAACTTTTTTTTTATTTATTAAATATATATATAGACTTTTTTTTTGCTAAAGCACTTCCTTTTATTTCACTTCTTTTCTTTTGTGTGGCTCGGAACGTATGCCGCTTATGTAACTTTCACCGTTTTGGGTCGGGGCATAAGAGGAGGAAGCAAACGGTTGTGGCGCCCTTTTTTTTTTTTTTAATTGATGATATTATATATATTCGGAAGAACTCAACCCACCCCACTCTCCCTAGCTGCGGGGCCCTCTTATGTAATTTTTTTATATTATCAGCGAGCATAGCGGTTCCCTCTTGTTTGGCTATTGTAATTTGTTGGAAAAGGGCTAAGTATTATTATTATTATTATTTTTTTTGTCCCCCTACCTATGCAACCAACGATCGAAGCATTGCATAGGTAAGAGGAAATTTGGCACCCAACGTGTGGGGCTCGACGAAACGTGGTGGAGTTTGACGTGAGGTTCAAAGTAGAAACGTACGGAATCGGTTGATACGCGTATCGGTACGGGTAATCGGTAGGCTACGGGAAGAAGGAAATACTGATTCGGTTTGATTAATTAGATTTTGGTCACTGTTAATTTATAATCATGGAGGGTCGTTTAGAAGTCAATAGATTAGAACGCGATGAGCTTGGCTATGAATTATCAGTTCGGGGGATGAAAGGCGTGGATACGGTTGCGGACATGAGGAGATGCTTACGGAACTTGTTACGTTTAGAAAGGATGGGTTCCGATTTGAAATGTCCTGCGCATCCGTGTACCTTCGCTGAGGACTCGGTGTGTATCGAATCGAAAATTAAAGATCTCAAACAGTTAATCAATTCTTTTGCGGATACCGATAGCAGCAGTTCATTTTTAAAAATTCAGACGAAATTGATTCATACTTTTCAACGTGCTAAAAGGTCCCAGTCGATGAATGATACCGAACATTCGAAACGCACTAGTTATTTGGCTGAGGTAATGGAATTGCACGCGTTGGTCAAGTCCAAAGCCAAACAATTTAAAAGACTCTCGAGTCAAGGTCAATCTCCTCTCGACATAAGCGTACTCCTGTCGTCAACCAGTATCCCGGACGATGAATCGGACACTCAAAGTTCGGAGGATGAGCACATTACTCCTACGCCTAGTAATAATAACGCCATCACGTCTAATATTAAATCTATCCCGGTATTCAAATGGAATATTGATAAATTCAGAGGCGACAATAAAGTATCGTTGAGCGCTTTTTTAGAGAATGTTGAAGAACTATGTAAGTCACGTAATATTAGTCAGGATCAATTATTTGCGTCAGCGCGCGATATTTTTGCGGGTCAAGCACTGATATGGTATAGGGCTATTAAAGATAGAATTCATTCGTGGACGGACTTAGTAAGTGAGTTGCGATTACAATTCCAACCCGCTGATTATAACGAAAAGTTATTTCAAGAAATTAAACAACGGACTCAGGGTAAGGATGAGCCAATCGGTATATTTTTAGCGGTGATCACCAATATGTTCAATCGTCTTACGACACCCATTACAGAATCAGTTAAACTTAAAATAGTCATGCAAAACATATTACCATACTATCAAGATCATTTAAGTTTAATTGACATCAAATCACTTGATCATTTTGTTAGAGTTGGGGAGAAGATTAGAAACTCGTAAGATTGCAATCGAGTCTTATACACCCCCACCTAAAAGTAAAATTAACTTAATGGAACCTGATTTGGCTTATGTTTACTCTCCTATTAACTCGCGTACTGGAAGTAGTTTAAATGTGTCTGAGGTTGGTGCTACTGCTACCAATTTGTCAAAACATTTTCCGGATAAACGTTGTTGGAATTGTGACGGCACTGATCATTTAGCAAACCGGTGTCCGAAACCGTTGAAACGACATTGTTTTACGTGTGGTCGCGCCGATGTCACGAAGTTTACTTGTCCAAATTGTAAACCGACACAACAGGGAAACGGATTAGGGAGGCGTTAGAATACGGCCGGACTACGCCTCAATCTCAGTTAACGGTCAACTCACAATCAATTCAATGTTTATTAGATTTTGTGTTATCACATGTTCAGAATGATGAACGACCTTATGTTAAAGTTTCAATCTTTGGTAAAGAAATGTTAGGTTTACTAGACTCAGGTAGTAGCCGCACAATTATAGGGAATAAAGGGTGGACTTTACTGCATAGCATGGGAATGTCTAGACTTGATCGATCTAATATTAAGCATGTCACGGTTGCGAATGGTAACGAATGCAAGTGTGTAGGTATCCTCAAAGCTCCTATTAAGCTCAATGATGTGGAAAGGATTATTGATATCTTGGTGGTGCCTGATTTGGAACATACGTTAATTTTAGGGGTAGATTTCTGGACGCGTATAGGTATAGTTCCTGATCTACGGTCACGAGCCTGGAGTTTTTCTACGGAATCGAGCATTTGCGTCGTAGAAGCCTTAAGGTCGCACGATATGTTAACGGAAGAACAACGAACTGCACTAAGGAATTTTGTCGATGGCTATTTTCAGGGACTCAAGGGAAGTTTAGGGTGTACTAACCTTGTTGAACATAAAATTGTGTTGTTGGATGATGTAGAGCCGATTAAACAGCGCTATTATCCTGTATCCCCAGCGATGATGAAACATATAGATAGAGAACTACAAGAGATGTTGGACAAGGGAGTGGTTGAACCATCTTCAAGTCCATGGAGCAGTCCCATCGTGATGGTGAAAAAGAAGGATGATACCTGGCGATTTTGCGTTGATTACCGTCAGTTGAATAAGGTCACTAGAAGAGACGCATATCCACTACCATATGTATCTAGTATTTTGGACAGATTACGAGATGCAAGATATCTCTCAAGCCTCGATGTCAAAACGGCTTACTGGCAAATACCAATCGCTGAGGAATCCCGTCCGTTAACCGCATTTACAGTACCTGGAAGGGGATTGTATCAATTCCGAAGACTTCCGTTTGGGTTACACACAGCACCTGCTACTTGGCAGAGGTTAATTGACCGCGTGTTAGGAGTGGACTTGGAACCATATTGCTTTAAATATCTTGACGACATCATTATCACTACCCAGACATTTGAACATCACATGGAAATTTTGTCTAAGGTTTGTGAACGACTTTCTAATGCTGGATTGACCCTTGGTAAGGATAAATGTCAATTTTGCCGACCTGAACTACAATATTTGGGATATGTTGTTGATGGTAATGGACTTCATGTGGATCCAAGTAAAGTGGAAGCTATCCTACAGATTCCAACGCCAACGAAAGTTTCCGATGTACGAAGTATGATAGGAACTGCGTCGTGGTATCGCAGATTCATCCCAAATTTTTCCACTGTGATTCACCCTTTAACGGAGTTGTTACGCAAACATACGAAATTTCAATGGACTGAGAGACAGGAAGAAGCATTTAAGAAAATCAAAGAGTATCTTATTTCGGCACCCGTGTTATCTTGCCCGAATTTTGACCTACCGTTTACAGTTCAAACTGATGCTAGTGCCTTTGGTATTGGCGCTGTATTGACACAGAATCATCCGGATGAAGGTGAGAAGGTTATTTGTTACTTATCTAGGTCATTGACTAGGCAAGAAAGGAAGTTCTCTACTACAGAACGTGAATGTTTAGCAGTCTTGTGGAGCATCGAAAAAACTGAGACCATATCTTGAGGGCATCCATTTTACCGTAATTACTGATCACTGGTCCTTGTGTTGGTTGAATAGATTAAAAGATCCTACTGGACGTTTAGCAAGATGGAGTTTGAGATTACAACAGTACTCGTTCGATTTGGTTCATCGGAAAGGAAAAGAACATGTCGTACCCGATATGCTCTCTCGTTCGGTACCTATGGTTGATGTTATCAAAGATGTTACGACCGGAACCGCGGATAAATGGTATAATGATATGTTACGTAAAGTAGCCGACAACCCATTACTTTTCCCCAATTGGCGAATAGAAAATTCGAAGTTATATAAATTTGTGGAGTCTAAAGCGATTCCTGGCTTCGCTGTGGAAACAGACTGGAAACTGGTGGTGCCTAAAGCTGATCGATTACGCATTCTTAATGGAAACCATGATGCACCTACAGCTGGTCATGCAGGTATGTTTAAAACCTATAAACGTATTGCTCAATATTTTTATTGGCCCAAGATGAAGTCGGACATCAATAACTATGTAAGGAAATGTAAGGTCTGTATACAAAGTAAACCGCTTCAAACGAAACCTGCTGGATTAATGAGTACTCGGCGTATCGCAGATCGACCATTCGAATGTATGGCTTGCGATTTGATTGGACCACTACCGAGATCTACTCGTGGTTATAAATATATCCTAGTTGTCGTAGACACATTTTCTAAATTTCCATTAGTTATACCGCTACGTAACGCAACCTTCTAAACTGGTTTGTAACGCTGTTGAGGAACATTTATTCTTAATGTTTGGACAACCTAAGGTCCTTATTAGTGATAATGGCACCCAATTTAAGAGCAAAGAATTTAAGAATCTTTTAGAATCTTATCATGTGAAACAACTATGTACGGCTAATTACCATCCCCAAGCGAATCCTACTGAACGTACAAATAAAACCCTAGGTGCTATGATTAGATGTTATGTGGCAGATAATCATCGGTCGTGGGACAAACATTTACCTAAACTTGCGTGTGCTTTAAGAACACAAATCCATGAGAGCACAGGAATTAGCCCTTATTTCACTGTTTTTGGCAGAGAGTATCCTCTTAATTTGGACTCTGATGCGGACTGTCAGTTTAAACCAGAGACTGATAAGGAAGGTTCAACACAGAATAGAGTGGAGTGTCTTCGACGTCTTTATGGCGAAGTGAAACGACGTTTAGAGAAAGCTGCTGAAAAGAACAAGAAGCATTATGATCTTAGAAGACGAAGTGTTGTTTACAACGTTGGAGATCAAGTATACCGGAAGAATTATGCACAGTCTGATGCTGCCAATTTCTACATGGCAAAATTGGCCCCAAAATACATTGGCCCATTCATTGTGTCGCGTAAAATTTCTCCTTGGATGTATGAATTAGAGGACTTGAATGGTACAATTCTAGGGAACTGGCATGCTAAAGATTTGAGACCGAATTGTGAATGATCGCCCTTCTGGCGGGGCATATAATACACCTGAGGTACTCTGCCTTAAGGACCCCTTTTGATACCAACTAACATCTGTGGATCGTGTTGCCAATTTATTGGATACTTAATTTGGACCACAACACCTTGGCCTAGTTCATGTATTTTGTACTTTGTGCAATGTTATACCTACGAGATTTGACTTGGATACCCGAATTTGACGCATTTAGGATTGCTTTATGTTTAGGGGATTTTCGATTTATTTTATGATTTTTCTTTTCTAGCCCGGATATTGACTAGCAATAGCAATAGTATTGTTAGCTTCGTAGGTCTTAGAACTCATTTATAGGTTATAGTGTACCGTTTTCTTTATTCTTAGGATTGGATCTTTTTTTTTTTTTTTCCTTATTTTCAGAGTTCTACTAGAATCTTTGTTATTTCTACTAGAATCTTTGTTATCGGAAGAGTCCAGACGCCAGTTGGTGAGCTCTTCGATAATTTTACTGCCCTTCTGGTGGGTTCGAGTTCGGCGAACGTAGAGGTGAAGCATCGTATTTTTTTGTTCCGGACATGGTTGGATATTTATGTTTAATTCTTTTGTTCATGGAGACAAGGCTAGTTGGTATTGTGGAGTGCAAGCTTGAATGTGTGTGGCTAAGCAGATCCTTCCTTAATCCTCTCCGAGAAGTCTCACGAGGGCAGGCTTGTCCGTAAGGCCGCATGGTCTCCTCAATCTCCTATTCAACCCCTTCTACCTCTTAACCGAGTCTTTTTTGCCCTTTTTTTCCTTTCCCATTCTCTCATTATTATCCTTATTCTTTTATAGTGTTCCAAATCCTTTTTTTTTGCAGCGTGCATGATTTGTTGGTTCGGTGTACATTAGAGTTAGTCTTGTTTCACCACTTCAGGTAGCAGTACTTTACACTGTAATTCTTTTTTTTGGGAGATTTCTTAATTTATGTATTGGTTCGATTTTGAAATTTTCTGGGGGAAAATTTCAAGCAAGTTGGGGTGGGATTTGTAACGGTTCAAAATTAATTTAGCATTCATTATTTCTTTTGTTATTCTACAAGGTATACAACTTTTGTTTAGTTGTATTTTTCAATGCGATTTTTATTTATTGTTAATACTTCAAGTGCCATCTTGTGAGTCGGCTGAGAACTGACGTTGTTTGTTTAACAGGCAACTGTAATCTTTGCTATTATAATTTTATTAATTCAAAATTAAACTTTCTTAATCTCAATCAACGTATTAGGTAATGTTTCTTTATTTGATGTAATAATATCCTTTTAATTCGCGTTTGTTTATGAATTTACCTTGTTCGTAACTTCAGAACTAATTTCTGCGCATGCGTGACTTAAGGGCGCGGACGGTTGGCAGTAACTCGCTAAACTACGAAGAAGATCCACGTATAAGGTCAATTAGCGCTCGGTGTCGAGAAATAAAAATTTGGAATTTTGGGTTCAACTAAGGAAAAGTTCTTTGGGAAGTTTAACCTGACCTATTAAATTGGGATTTAATTCTCGCACCAGGACGATAACCCACGGTTATTACGGAAATATTAATCCGGATTTGAAGCGCAAAATGGCCGCCCACGTGCTCTGCCTATACTAACTAAGGTATTTTTAACTTTCAAATTTCATTTAACTTTATTCAGTTTTAAATCATTATTCATTTCAACGAATTTCCCCAGGCAAATTTAGTACGGGATCCATTCAGTACACTAACTAAGGCAACTTAGTACGGGATCCCTTCAGTACACTAACTAAGGCGATTTAGTACGGGATCCATTCCATCAATTAGCTATAGAGCGTGATGCCCCGTATAGACCTGGTTTCATACCGAAAACTGTGAACCTCAGCCGCCGCTGCAGTTTGATTTTGAAATCACACCCACACCGTCGACTAAATTGGACGGACGACCACAGATAAGTCGGACCAAATTATTTAAGTTAATTCAGTCAATCAAGCTCTCAGAAGCGTTACATTTTGTTGTTCTTTTTTTTTTTTGTTTGAAAGATAAGTCACCTAAATTCATGTAGATTCACTATTTAATTGCGTATAATTACTATCTAATTTTCCTTTTATATATATATATATATATAGGTATAAATATACCTATGAATTTCTTTTAATTATTAAGGATTAAATTTTATATTTGTTAATAAGTTATATGTAAACGAGGGTTTGGCCAAACGTTTCGGATCATCTCTCCTTGGGGAGCAAGGTGTATTCTTTTTTTTACAATTTACATTTTTGTTATCAATCATTTATCAAATATTTCATTTATCAACTTTTTTTTATTTATTAAATATATATATAGACTTTTTTTTTGCTAAAGCACTTTCTTTATTTCACTTCTTTTCTTTTGTGTGGCTCGGAACGTATGCCGCTTATGTAACTTTCACCGTTTTGGGTCGGGGCATAAGAGGAGGAAACAAACGGTTGTGGCGCCCTTTTTTTTTTTATTAATTGATGATATTGTATTTATTTGGAAGAATCAACCCACCCCACTCTCCTTAGCTGCGGGGCCTCTTATGTAATTTTTTTTATTATCAGCGAGCATAGCGGTTCCCTCTAGTTTGGCTATTGTAATTTGTTGGAAAAGGGCTAAGTATTATTATTATTATTTTTTTTGTCCCCCTACCTATGCAATCAACGATCGAAGCATTGCAAACACTAATTTTGTCTTATTGAATATTTTTTTAAAATTTTATACTGTTGATTAACATAAGCTCTGGTAAATTTTCCTTACAAATTTATTTATTTAGGGAGAGAGAGAGAGAGAGAGAGAGCGAACGAGTTACGGTTTTCACGTGATTGCATTGGTTAGTTTTAAGCAGAGATTTCAAACATCTTACCAGCCGACGTGGGAAAAATAATTCTTCTCGCAATCCAAATTTTAAGATACAAAACTTTACACAACACTCACAATTTTTTTAAGTCAAAAAAGGGGGTAATTTTCATGAACTTTATCACAAAACAAAACACTTCTCGAGGAAAGCTTGTGCTTCCTGTTCTCGAATTTTAAGCGTATTTTGATTACAAAAACTAAGATGAGAAGTTTTAATTTTAAGATTTGGAAACGCCCGACAACGAAATTAGAGACGCGTGCTTTTACTTTAGCTGTAACGAAGACCACGAATTAATTAGTTGAAAACAGCAATGTAAAGAATTCTTATAAACTTTGATTGTGACCTCATTTCGCAACGATAACTAGTTCAGCCTCTCTTTACTGGAGGGCGCAAGTATGACCGAATGCGTTATTTTTCTGACTTTCAGACGCCCTACTTGAGAGGAACGTGAGAACTGCTGAACAGCATTCGTAACATACAATAAACAAAGAAGCAGATAACATACAAAGTAATACCATATTATTTTAATTACGCGAGTCTTTAAACGAAAATAGATTATTATTTCCTGTTGGGTAGACGCTACTCAGCAAATGCCACGGTACCTATCACCTACGTATTAGTAAAATGAATTTAAATTCTCGCATTATACAGGATGGAATTTCGAATTCTTACATTACTATAAAATCGTTTTCGGTTAAGGGCCATCAGGCACCTAATTATGCTGTACCTTTAATTTCCTTCTGTGCTTCAGTTTACTGTCCTGTATTTTACAGATCGAAATAAAAGCAGAAAGGTTCCTCCACCATCACATAAAAATAGCCACAATAGATACGGTAAAACCTTAAGCCGACCTTCCATACGACAATAAAATAAATTACGCCTTTCCCATCGCGGTGCGACCGCTATCTATTCTATTTTATTCCGCGGTTTGCGATGTTTAGTGTTGGAATTTCTGTACAGATACTATCGGAAGCTGCCTCGGGAATCAGAAATTACTACCGAGAGTACCGCTTTAATAAATAATGGTCTTGTCGGTGTATATTGCAAAAGGTAAAGGTGAGTTACAATTTAATAAATAATAAGCACGGAATCCCATATACACTTTCTCTTGAGATAACATAAAATTCACTTGTAAAGTACTAGGTTTCTTTATTATTGAAATGATTAATTTATTATTAAGATGGCTAGTTTGAAGCTACAACTTGAATCGAATTCCGTGTAATTATTATTTCAGGATGCTAATTGCGTTCACTTTTAACATTATATTTAATGCAGATATATTCATAAATGGCAATGGAAAGAGAGGTTACCTGGTTATATAATAAATAAACCTACAAAACAGTAGCAATTAGAGCTAGTAAATAAACCCAGACGCTAACGACTACCGTTATTATTGCATTGTGAATGCATTATAACTTTTTAGCGTTAGGCAATTATAAAAGCCTTTACGCTTAGTGCAGAATGTTTAAAAAAAAGAGGTTATTCCTATTTTGTTCTAGCTAAAAGAATGCCGACCTCTCTTGCATTGTAGAGTTCAATTTCAATACATTTCGCTGTTTAATGTTGTGCAAAAAAAAGCCCCTACAGCTGGTAACGTTCGAAAAAGTGGCGTTCTAAAGCTTTAGATTTAAATGTAATTTCTTAATAGAAAGAATTTCGTTTACAGTATTTTCTTTTTCTGAATAATGGTTAGTTGGTACTATCCCTGATTTGCTAGTTACTAATTATCGATAATAGTTAATCGATGTGAAACTACTATCGTCGTGATACATCGGCAGATGTGTATTTAGCTTTCTACTATAGTAAGCTTGTTCTCTAATGCCTTATTTTGAAGAATAAATAGCTTTACTTTACAATAGTGGAATCGAATTACTATATTACTTATATAGACTGCTTTATAAAAAGGGTTCAACGCTGTAGTAGCTTAACTTGTAATTTTACGCCAGGTATAGCATATATGCCATTAAATGGGATAACTTATATTGCAATTTCTTCTAAACAAAATTTGATTTTAGAGGTTATGTAGCTGTGGCGTTGTCATCCCTTTTTTTTTTTGATTACACTACACATCTTTCTACGCGTAGTTTGCTAAATAATGGTATGTAGTGTTTATCAGCGTAAACTCATCAAGAGCTATTTGATATCATTGTGGTTCCCAAGAAATGACCAATCAGTTTTAAAAAGACCAGAATATAATTTGACTAAATTGCCTCTACGAAAATCATATCGATTATTATCAGTGGATATTAGGGAATTAGATATAGATAACGCAGAATGAACACAATCAGGAGAGTTGATTCATTCATCAAAACAGCCTCGAGAGATTCACAAAAAAGTTCCTAATCTTGTGACGATGTATTACGAGGGATATACGCAGCATTCATTCATTCTTCATTCATTCATTCAAGTTAGGGTGGGCACTTGATGTCCGGGCACTTGAGCTTGGTGCTCATTGTACCATCCCTATTGATTCTCTTATTTCCATTCGAGCAGCTTGGTGTTCTCTATAAAGCCCAATATCTTGCCCAGTGGAAACTTGAGGACCTTCGAGGGTTCCAATAGATCTCTCCCGAAATATTTCTGCCTGAGTACCTTCAGTTGATATACGCAGCAATTAAGTAGAACGAAGTTGAATAACATTTACATTTACAAATAACAACATCAACTAACGCAACTAACAAACAAATGGAAGTAGTGCACATTAAAAAAATTAGGCAATTTCTCTTGGCAAAAACCACTTTTATTTCTAATTTTCCGCTTTGAATGGGGGTAAATATATCAAAAATTTAAGGAAAATTTTGAAATGCTAGAAATTTTTCTGTTCCTTAGAAAAACAAATATTAATATCTCTCAGGGAAAACTCCTTATAACTTGGAAAATTACAGTTAAAATTAGGTAATTTTCAAGTGGTAAGGAAACAAATGCGTAAATTTAGAACGTTCTGATTCAAGTCAGACGTACGCAGAACTGACATGGTGTCGAAACACCACCCACGTGGTTCTATTTTCTTGCTATTCTGATTCTGAAATTGTAAGAAATTTTAAGTTTCTTCTAAGAGATATTAACATTTTTGGTAATATTACAACCTAGAGATTTTTTTTTCTAGGAAACAGGAATTTTTCTTAATATTCACATATAATAATAATAATATACATTTATTTGCCCAACAGGTAACCGCAATTACAGGACAAAAATATGTAATAGGTGAATAAATATAACAAATATGTAGAAAAATACATGCATTGTAGAGAAAAAAATAAATACAAAAAGAAAAACAAATATATTATTGTGCAGTAGTTTCCAGAAAAAGCCGGCAGTACGGCTGAGAAGGAAGGGTGCATCATTGCCAATCTTGAAAGTCAAGCAGCAATATGCGGTACCGGTTGTTGGTTGGGTCACCATTCGGACAACACTTCTCAGTGGCTCGGTGTGTTCCGGCACTCTAGCCAAGGGCCTTCAAGGGCTGTAGTGCTGAGTTATTATTATTATTATAGTTTCCAGAAAAATGTCTTCGTAGTAGAATTCCGCATTCCGTGTCATGTGGAAAGTGGTGTTCTAAGTAATAGGTTAATTCTTGGCGTTGGCATGTTGAATGTAATAAAATGACGAGACAAAATTAGTGGAACGCTGAAACTTAAAGCTGACAGTAAAGAAAGAGAGTCAATTTTATTATTAATAAGCTTGTATAAATAACGAGCACTGTGAACATTACATCGATGGCTGAGTGGACGCATTTGATGTAAATTTAGCAGCTCCTCATAAGAAATAAACCAGTCCGGATAAGTTCCATTTAGTTTGAATGATAAAAATCTCAGAATCGACGTTGAATACGCTCTATAGGAATCTGTTGAAAGGCATAATAAGGGAACCAAATTATAGAGCCGTATTCCAACTTAGAACAAAAGCAAAAAAAAGAGATTTCGGAAGTGCGATATCTTTAAACTGTTTAGATGTTCTAATGAGGAAACCAAACATTTTAGATGCAGATAAGCATGCACTTTCGACGTGTGAAGAGAAGGAAAATCAGCGTCAAACGTAACTCCCAAATCTTGGATAACATCAAATTTGTTTAAAACACGGTAAACAATGATGTACATAAAGCTATGTGGCTTAGTTTTTCTAGTAAATGACATAGTATAGCATTTGTCAATATTTAGTACCAAGTTGTTAGCGTCAGATTACTAGAATAAAGTGTTGATATTTTGTTGCAAGGTATTTGCATTATCAGAACCAGATACACAGCAGAACAACTTGACATCATCATCGTACGCCAAAACGGGACAATCCAGGAATTCGAGATCATTAATAAATATATTGAAAAGTAATTGTTCTAGGTTCGAGCCCTGTGGAACACCGCTCGTCAATCGAAATTCAGATGAACAAAATCCGTTATAGAATACGTAGTTAAGTCTCTCAGTTAGGTATGATTGAATCAAAAAACATAAGTTGGGAGAAATGCCAAAGGAATCTAATTTTTGTAGTAAAAATTTGTGATTCAAAGTATCAAAGACGTGCGAAAAATCAGTATACTTGTACTATGAGAAAATTTCTAACATTTCAAAATTTTTCTTAAGTTTCTGTACATTTACCCCCATTGTGTGTGGAAAAATGTCAAAAAAAAAGTGATTTTTACTTGGCCCTTGATTTTTGTGAATTAACCCCCAAAGTGGAGGGGCAACGGATACTGGCGTGTAGTAGTTTGGAGTGAGCATTAGCAATTTTCATATTTTGTTTGTGTTTTATGCATTAAATTTTAATTAAATAAATTCTACCAGAGCACTTTCATTTCGACGATATTTTCCTTTTTTGTTATGAAGAAAATCAGAAATACTGAACTTTTCTTTGTAATTTTACTTTTGCACAAATAAAACTTTAATGAAAATTATCACTGTCTCGGAAACGTTACCCACATTTCAAAATTTCACTATGAATATTCCAGAGCTACATGAAAAAAAATTGGAAAAATTATGGTATCCTATTATCCTATAGTCAGAAGTATTACTTCTAAAAGTAAAATACCTGTACGGTTTTAGGGACACAAATCAATGTCAAACCCACTAAGACAACCCTAGTAGCATTTACCAGGAAAAAAACTCCAATCTTTAGAACCATAAAACTGGATGGGCAAAATATAGAATGGAGAGCAGAAGTTAAATATCTAGGCCTTACCCTAGACAATGAACTTCTATGGAACAAACATGAATTTGAAGTAACCAACAAGGCCAAAAGAGCTCTGATGGTGTGCAGAAACTTTGCAGGGAAAAATTGGGGATGCAACCCAAAAATACTGCTTTGGATGTATACAGCGATAGTGAGACCGATCATCATCTATGCATCAGTAGCATGGAGCAAAAGAACTAATCTGGCCATCGCGAGAATTAACCTCTCGAAAGAGCAAAGATTAGCATGTGTATGCACAACGGGGGCTATGAGAACCTGTCCAACAGCAGCTATTGAAGTAGTATTGGATCTTGCCCCCCACCACATAGTAGTAGAGGGTGTGGCGAAAAGAACCGCACTAAGAATGGCCAAGGAAGGAATGATTAGGCACAGGCCTCAATCTCTTGACGGTGATCAAACCTGGGATATGCCCCGGGATGATATGTTAAAAAAATTTAGCTTTGTGAAAGAATTCACCATAAAGCTAAGTAACAGGAGCGAGTGGGATCATAACACCATCTTGAACTTGAATAGAAATGGCATCAAATGGTACACTGATGGCTCCAAAACGGCAAGGAACTGGAATAGGATATATTGAGCCTAGAACTACATATTTCGAAAGCTTGGAAAAATACACAAGTATATTTCAGGCGGAAATACACGCTATTGGAAGATGTGTTCAGTTCATTATGGATAGGAATTACCGGAAGCAGGAGATTATCATCGTGTCTGATAGTCAAGCAGCCATCAAGGCGCTGAACTCATATGAAATCAGCTCCAAGATGGTCTGGGAATGCCGAGGGAAACTAAATGAGCTAAGCAAAAGAAATAAAGTAACCCTCCTGTGGGTCCGGGTCACACAAGGAGTGGAAGGAAACGAAATAACGGATAACCTCGCAAAAAGGGGCTGGAATGCCTTTCGTAGGGCCTGAACCCTTTTGCGGGTTAAGTAGCAGTACAATACTGAAGAAACTTAAAATGGAAATAGAGCAGAGAAAATCCAGTTACTGGGAAATCTCCAGGGAATGAGGCAAAGTTAAAATTCTTCTGGGTACTTATAACCAGAAGAGGTTACAGAATGCATCAACCTGAGTAAGAAACTGTTCGCATATTAACAGGAATACTTTCAGCCATTGTAGACTGAAGGACACTGAGTAAGCTTGGATTGGAAAAAGATCCTGAATGCAGATTTTGTGCGGAACAGGATGAAACATCCATCCACCTCCTCTCAAACTGCGTAGCACTGTGCAACCCGAGGGCATTGTATCTGGGTGCATGTGAAATCGAAGAGGGAGACTTACCTAGACTGGGGCCCTCTAACATCCTACACTTTTTAAAAGGAATAGGATTGGAAGGCCAGCTGTAAAGCAGCAAGAATAGGGGACACAATAGATCTTTTAGGTCGCAGTGTAACACCACCCTTCTGTTACATACATACATACATTAGGGACACAAAATCGCCTCAAGTTCGTACAGAAATTTTACCAACGTTTTTTTATTGTGTGTCAAGCACTTCATATGAAATTCTGTTCGACAAGGCGACAAAGACACCACCATCCGCAGAAGAATCTGATCAGATCTCGCGACATTATATGAGCCAGGTACCAAATCAAAATATCGTAAGATGATTCACATGCAGCAGTGAAAAATGTGTTTTAGTTTTAGTGCCGTTGCGTTGGAGCTATTTAGTTTAAAAAACCGATCATGGTGAGAATTCCTTTCTTATATACAATTTTGAATACGGTCAGCTTTTGAAATACTAATTATTTAATAATATGAATCTGTACTTGCATTAGAATCCGATCATGGTTTATGGAAAATTTAGATAACTCTTTTAATTTAGGAATGGCACAGGATCGTGTGAACAGAAGACTCGGCAAAACAGCTGATTTTAATTGGTCTGCAACGCTCGGGAAGAGTTCCATAAAATTTGCTAAGTTTGGAAACTTTAAAAATTGTATTCTTGATATTCAATGTAATCAAATATTGTTAACCATACCCACATGGGTAGCAATATCGACAGTATTAGTATTGCATGTGATTGTATCCTTTTTCCTGTTTTCGCCTGTAATTCCTAAATAAGAAAAGGTAACAGCTTTGACACTCCAATTTCTTTTTTCACGGAAAGCGTAAATGAGCAAACATTTCCTTGAAAATCCAAAGGACACTAAAACTTCCTCAGTACGTCTTCAACCTTCCCCTTCTCATCGATGAATTTAATTACGCGTTAATGAGCTCCGTGACGTAAATAAGTGAACGACGCTCCGTAGGTTTTACCGTCTGCCACCTAAATCTCCCGCAGGGCGTCGATCAGGGGTGAGCAATCGAGAGACTAATGACGATGCGAGGGAATCGTGACGCGCGCGCCACCACTGCGAATCACCTAAAACGAAACAACAAAGAAGTGATAAATAGATCCAATTTGAGAGTTACGGGCGCGGCGTGGCACAAATATAATTTACCGGGATTCCCCCCAGTGTGGATGCTACCTGAACCGTCGCGTAAAATAATTACCACCACCGGCAGTCAATAGGCGTCTGCCCCGGTTGGTGTACGGGACGCGGAGTGTTTTATTGTGGAAACGAATTAATGATGAACAATGCCGGAGTAATTGAGTTAAACGTAAAATCGACGCTTATCAAAAACAGTTGTAGATTTGCGAAATTAATTAGTGAATTGGAGTTCCGGTTACAATTCGAATTCGGCATTCCTTTTAGTAATCATTTTTGGGAGAAAGTGGGATGAGAACTGAAAATATGAATGACGTTAATCAAGAACCACAACGGATCCTAATATAACTAGCGAAGCCATGAATGATGCTATTTTTTTTGTTGTTGTTATGGAAGCCGTCTGTCTTGAAGTCTCCGTAAACACTGTAGCCTCTTGACATTTTGTTTTCGGTCTGCCATTTCTCTCACCCAATTAAATTATATCAGCCATTCTAGAACCCTGCACTAATCTATACAGGTATATCTGTTTAGGAACAAAATTGGGATATTTTTTCTTCTGGTGCTGTTGTGCAGTTATCTTCATATTTTTGAGGAATGTTATTTAAAGGCATTTAAATTTAATTTATAATGTCTTCAACTACGTGTTCTATTATAATTTATGCTATGATGCGAGAAGTTGGCAAACCTATCACGCATCACACTTTTAGATTTAGGCATTATATTCTGGGGCCAGTCTTTCGCTTTTCATCGTTGTTTTGTTATGCAAAAATGTCTATTATTCTTGCCCAGTGGAAACTTGAGAATCCTCGAGAGCTCCAATAGATCCTTTCCGAAATATTTCTGCCTGAATACCTCCAATTCCTCACATGTGCAGATTACATGTAAACTCATTTCCTCCCGTAATTCGCATCTTCTGCACCACGATTCGCTTACTAGACCTGTGTTCTATAGACGCTTTTTCTGGGACACAGTGTCCAGTTACCAGCCCAGTAATGGTTTTAGCTCCTTTCTTGCTGCATCTGAGTAAGTTATCAGAGAATCTAGCATCCCCATCCCCCCATCGAGCAGCTTGGTGTTCTCTATAAAGCACAGTATCTTGCCCAGTGGAAACTTGAGAACCTTCGAGGGGCTCCAATAGATCTCTCCCGAAATACTTCTGCCTAAGTACCATCAGTTCCTCACATGTGCAGATTACATGTAAACTCGTTTCCTTCTGTAGTTCGCATCTTCTGCACCACGGTTCGCTTACCTGGCCTGTGTTGTATAGATGCTTTTTCAGGGGACAGTATCCAGTTACCAACCCAGTAATGGTTTTAACTTCTTTCTTACTGCGCCTGAGTAGGTTATCAGAGAAACTAACATCCCCATCTCCTATGGAGATGACCTTCAGTCAACCTCCATTTCTTTGTACTTTCTTTATCTAACCAGGGCCAGATCTCCCCTCTTGCGGGATCCTTAGTTATCCCACATACGGGCTCTGGACCCATGAAGTGTTTCTTAGAGCCCTCCTTGGCTAGTTCATCGGCTATTACATTGCCCTTATTCGCATGTCCGGCACTCAAATCAGAGACACCGTGTAGTCTCGTGCCAGTGTATTGAGGGATTGTTTGGAGTCTCTAACTAGTTTTGACCTAGTTACAGGGTTCGAAACTGCCTTGATAGCAGCATTGCTGTTAATCATTATACTTATTTTCTTCCTCATGTAACCCTCTTTTGCAATCATTTCTGCACAGGCTGCAAGGGCGGATACCACTGCCTGGAAGACCGTTGTATGTTTCAGTCTAATACATTCATTTGTTATTATTATTAGATATGGAATAAAAATTTTATAACGGTGTTCATATTTAACCAAAAAATTATAATTGGCTACATTTTACGAAGCAATGTTTAGAAAAAAAAACATGTTGAAATAAAAAAGAAAGATTTGCTCCACTGTTTGGCTATACTTCAAACGCATTCAGCATTTAATTTTATCTGGTTTTATGGGATCCAATTCTGTGTCTTCTGAATCCGTTGTGAACCGTAAAAGCAGAAACAATTACTAACCTATAACGTATCATTTCCTTTTCTGTTCTGTTTTACTTTCTATTTTATTTCCATTCCCCTTGTTGTAGCGGAAAGTTTAGTTACAAAATAAAAAAACCAATCTACGTAATGCTCTTCAAAAGTTAACGTGAAGTGACGTTTCGTTATTGTATATGACGACTTACGACGCTTCGACTTACATTAAAATTTTTAGAAAGAAGAACAGTGTTGACATTTAACAATTTATTTACATACGTTACATACGTACTGTAGTACTTGGCCAGTATCTTCAGGTCCTTTAATGTTTTACTTCTCTTCCTCCCTAGTAGTGTTGGAATGAACGAAGTTTCATTCGCCTGCCTAGCTATGAGTAAATCTTGCAGTGCCAAGTCAGAGAATGAATGGAACGAATGCTCAAGGATGCTTCACGACATGAGCGGATACATTTCGTGAAAGGCAGGAGCAAGCAGCTTCGTTAAGGGCATGACTTGTATAATAGATTATATTTTAATTTTTAGACAAATAACTTATTGATAAAATAAATAGTAAGTAGATTACATACAAAACGTCGTGAAGTCGTATTATGAAGCCGACGATCTATCGTGAATGAAAATAAGAGCTTTGTTTACTTTATCCATGATTCTTTAAGCCTACCCCGTTTCTTCTATCCTTTCCTCACTGCTTGAGTTAGTCTCTTTATCATTGCATCTTTTTTGATCTAATAATATGCTCATAATAATAATATGCTGAATTGTTTTTCCTCTATGCAACTTATTATAGATTATCTCCCGGCTTATTGTTTTATATTTTGATTTGCTAGTCGATCCCATTTTGCGATTCTTGGGATTTTTCGTAAAAATTTCATCTCATCTTCAATATATTTTCTTTATTTTGTTTATTCTACATATTTGTTGCGTCCAGTTCTATATTTTCATCATCTGTTATTACACTGACTAGGAAATCATATGTTCTTTTATTTCTACAGGTTCCCCTTTTACATTAATGTTTGTTTGTTGGAATTTGTTGCGTTAATTTCCATGTGCAAACTATTGATTTCATCTGCCCATGCATTTATTAAACTCTACATTTACCTGATAAGGGAACAACGGTAACAATCAAATTCCAATTTCTATGAAACTTTACTTTACTGAATTGAAAGCCTACCACGGCAGCTGTGCTACGCATTTTTCTCTGCTCAAACTCACGATTTAGAGGTATAGCTCCTCCAAAATTTGCCTGATTTTTCAATATTTAGGAACATCTCCGAAATTATAACAGTAATTGAAAAACTTTTTTAAGTCGGCCTATAGTCGGGGCATTGCAGGTCCGAACTATTCTGCAAGGGAGATAGCATGAATTACTCTATTTCGCCAGCAAAATGCAACGACTTCGCGCTCTCGAGCGAAGCGCTGTATCACGAGGTATCACCAAGCATCCCTACTTTTCTCTTACCGAATGGTTCCGACATACGATGCCCTGACTATAGGTAGACTGATCTGTATATCTATTTCTCATATCAAAATACTAAACTATACGCTCAAATTTGTAACACCATAATAACTTTCTTTAAAAACCATATGTACGTTATTTAATTTGTTTTGTTTTATTATTGCATTAATTTATTTATTACCTACCCTGAGAGAAAGAGCTAGCCGGAAGCCGTCAAAGCAAATAAGTTAAAACCCCACTAAAGGTAATAAGCTACACATTTATTGTTGAAAAAGAATCAGCGCATTTCACTCGGGCAATATGGTTTAAAATTTCATACTAATACGTACAACAGACAAGTATATCAGCTAGAGAGCCAATCCAGCGGGAAAGTATAAAATTATATGCATGTAATCGCAGTTGTAAGTACGTCCAAGCAAAAAAGAGACGCGCATATTAGAACTCCTATAGAATTACAAAATGTAGCCCGGTCACCACTGTCGCCTCAGATAAGTAATAGAATTTATAACTTTGCAGGGATTACAACGCCGAGATAGCGCAGGACCTCTAGATGGCGCTGCTGCTGTCGTTTTATTACAGCTTGACGTCGGTCTTTAATCAATGTTGACTGGAATAAAACAAACCCCCGCGGCCATGTGTTGATCAATGTCATGCGACGTAGAAAACACAACTCCTATTCCGATGAAATTGTGAAGAAATATGGTGTAAAGCTCCGACGTATGTATGATAGGATACTGGCGTCTTTGCAAATGTGAATACATAACTCATTTTGTTATTTAAATGAGGCAGAAAGGAATTCGGTCTGAGTTGATAAATTGTACGCGTGGTTATTTTACTTTTTTCCGGTTTTTTATTATCCAATTACCATAATATTGGTTATCAAGGAAATGGGAAATTTTTCATTCTGCGTTCGTGTTGTTGGTTCGAGTTTATATCTCTAATAATATTGAACAGTTTCATTTATATTTGACCCACTTTTTCGTCAGATATTTATCATTTTGTAAACTGTAATTGTAGGTATATCATCTTTAAACGCCGAAATAACTATTTTTAGATTATAAATTTCTTCAAAATTATTTAACCGGTGTTTAATTAATTATTATTTTCTCATTTCCTTAGGTATGCCGGTTTTTATTTAATTACAAAGATGTTCTTCTTACGTTTCGGAAATTTTGTTGTTTCTTTTTTCACATTTCATTTTTTATCCTACAAACATTTACAAACCATTAAAACCTTAAAATTTAACGTTTTACTTATTAATATCTAAAGTGATAATTAAAAAAAAAAAAAAGTACATGATCAAAAACTTACATTAGTTATTTCCATTTTTTTTTTTTTGTGTTTCCACCTATGGGGTGTTGTCAGTAATTTTTTTTTATTACATTTATACTTAAAATTGTAAAAAACGATAGTACATTTACAAGTCAACTAACAAACATACACTAATGCGCGAGGCCGTTCGATTTTGTTTTATACTCAGATATTCGTAAAGAAACTGACTTTTTATTTAATATTTATACAAAATTCGCCTTTACAGTTTGTCATACGTTGTCTCTTTACGAACATCTGAGTAGAAAACAAAATCGAACGGCTTTGCGCATTAGTATATGTTTGTTAGTTGATTTGTAAATGTACTATCGTGTTTTACAATTTTAAGTTTAAATGTAATTAAAAAAAAAAATATTGACAACACCCCAAAGGTGGAAACACAAAAAAAATGGAAATAACTAATGTAAGTTTTTGATCATGTACTTTTTCCTTTTTTTAATTATCACTTTAGATATTAATAAGTAAAATGTTAAATTTTAAAGTTGTAATGGTTTGTAAATATTGTAGGATAAAAAATGAAATGTGAAACCGAAATGTAAAAAGAACATCTTTGTAATTAAACAAAAAATATTTTTAGATTAAGCAAGGAAATTAATGAATAAATTTAGATTTAAACAAATGGCGATGGAAATTCGAGGTCTTCACAAATCTTATAATCCCAATAAGATCCCATCTTATTAAATGCAATTAAAAGAAAAAAAACTGCTAGTAATTAAAACTAAAAACAAAACCTTATATGAAGCAAAAATGATGCAATCCAAAAGTCGCGTCCTGGAATATTATTATTATTAGCGGGTAATGTTATTAGCGACTCATAAGCAGTGTGTGACTTACTTTTTGAATCATTTTATAATTTCGATAGGGTGAGAGTATGTGAGAGTTAGTTATTCGTATAATCTCCAATGTTTTGATCGTTGTTTTTACATCTTACTCACTGACATAAACGAGGTTCAGCACATAATATTGGAAGTTGCTAATAAACACTCTGCTGGTATCGATAATATGCCATGTTTTATCTTAAAATCTGTTGCCCAACACATATCAGGACCGTTGTGAATGTCTTTAATAATGGTATTTTAAGTGGTGTCCTTCTCTCATAAATGAAAAATTTATATTATTTTTATAAAAATTAAAAAGAAGTTACTCCAGTCCACAAAAAAGGTAGTAATCGCGAAACCAGTCACCATAGCCCGATTTAAATTCCAACAGCATTTTCAAAAGACTTTGAAAAATTATAAATAAAAAACTATCTGATTATCTTGGGCGCGCTAACATTTTTCACGTTGTCAGTTTGGCTTCTTTCCTGGTAAATCTACATCAGTTGCTGTTTACCACGTTCTCAACTTGCGTTTAAAGAGATCAATCAAGACAAAAGTATGTTGGGATCCCTTTGTGATCTGTCAAAAGCTTTCGACACTATAGTAGACTCTCTTGTTGGAGAAGTTGTGGGCATGACCTTACTAATCGTAAATCTGTGGTGGCTGTTCAGGACTGTATTAATGGAGTAAATAGTAAGTATTTGCATTATACAGTAAATATTTAATGTGGCTTGCCCCAAGGGTCTATTCTGGATCCAACATTATTTGTCCTTTAGGTAAACGTTTTAAATAGTTACTACCGTCGCCATGTTTATTATCACAATATGCAGGTGATGTTAGTTATATTATAGCCGACGCTACATTAGACCTTGTGTTTGCGCAGAGGAAAATTAGTGAGTGGTGCGCTAATAATGGATTGAAGTTAAACGGGACAAAGACTGATTTAGGAAAGCTGCAACCATGTATTGAATCCAATAGCTTTTAATTTCAACATTTAAGGTAATAAAATAGACTCTGTATTCAAAACTTGTACTTCTTTAATAATTACAATTCCTACATTAAATCGATCATCGCATTATTTGTTAAACCATAGATTAAAGAAACATATGCAATAACAAAACTGACAACATTATATATCTGGACATATCAAAATCCAAAATATTCAAGAGATAGTAGGTATATACTCCTTTTTTTTTTAAATAGAGCACCCTGTATTTTAATCCGAAATTAGGAAGTAAATATCGTCCCCTGTCATTTTATATCAACATTCCCTATACCTATCCTTAACAGGTTTTGAGGTATGAGCGACTTTTCGTCAATTAATGTCAAATTCATTGACTAACCATAAGTGTTTAAGTACGCCATCGTAATTATACTTTTGTACAACGCAATATTAATAGAACAGCGACATTCTCGGATGGTTACCCATAGAATAACAAATTTGAACATAATTCCATTCAGAGCCAGCTACAAAC
>RXPK01000156.1:1250921-1332798 GCA_004143645.1 Protaetia brevitarsis
AATATTCGCAAGCCGGTCTCAGATTACCAAACGAATAACAATAGTACACAAATTTTCTTCTTATAAAAGCAACCAGTGTGTTCGGGCCTTCTGAAGAATTAAATTGACTACGCACATTAACTTTATGAGGAAATTTGGTAACGATCTCTCATGAACCTCCTCGAATAGGTATATTTCAAGCAAATTTTAGAATGTAAGTTAGTTAAAGCTCTTCGCGTAGGCGTCTTAATAGTTTTTTGACGTTTTATGAATAAACCCTTCTTTTGTAGGTTTCATTATGACATCACCTTTTTTCCTAAGCGATGGCTTCTTTGTTTTGTTATTTTTGTGCTCTATAGCTGCTTTGTGCATTTCTAGCTTGTTAGCAGGGTTGGCAATCCCAGCAGCACCGCATGCGACTACCGAGCGCGTGTGACCCGCAAACAAGTATTAATGGTAACAATCCCCACCTTGGAAATTGGTATGATTCGCGGAGTGCGTATACCGTTTGCGTCACCTGCCTTCTTTAATAGCTGCTCTAGCAGCTTTGAGAGATACTTTTGCCCCTTCTTTCAAATCAATAAAATTTATGTGTTTCATTCATTTTTAACACTTTTTAAACAAAGTTTTCCTAAACGGTTTCTGTTCTAACCCATCCCAACTTTCGTTTAACCTTCATAATATTGGTAACGTCATGCAGCTGCTTTTTCACCCACAATAGCGTCACTGCTTTAACTCTGACCAGGCTTTCTCTTGAAGAACTTTGTCAGCCTCGTGTCTGCTACTGCAACTCTTTGCTTTGCGAGTTGCATGTCGTGATCTTTGCACGCCCGTCCAACTGATTAATATCCAGAATCTCCACGTGTCAACCTTTCCATTAATTATGTGCCAGGGCCGGCAATATTGATATCCTGGTAGGTGCAACTCTATAGGTAGCTTATTAATAAGGTTATTGACAAACCTCCTCCTCTTTAGGTGCGACATTTAAATGAACTTGTCGCATAAATGATTTATATTTATACAGATGATCTTTGGTTGAATCTCATTTACAAGCGACTAGTTCACAAAAAGGAACGTCTAAAAGGTTAAACTTGGATATAGATGATGAATGTCCGCAGAGACATGGAGGTTTGCTACCTAATACCGCTACGTTGTATAATTTGTGGCTTCAAACTGTGGGAGAGAATATTATGCCTACGTTATTAATTGATGAGAAGGGCTCAGGTTGATAATTTTGTCATGTGTACTCAAAATCTTTATATCAGCCGAAGTTCAATCCCTGAGAAAGTTATGAAGTCATCAGGTGTACAATATTACGCATTATGAAATGAAAAAAGTTGTAGATCCTATGGACGCAGGAGAGAATTCAGTTTTTGTGTTCGACGATGTAGTGTGTGATAAGCAAGATAAGATTATAGATTTCTTTTGCATGGTCAGACATAAAGCTGTAGACAGCCTTTAGTTGTGCAAACCATATCTAGAATCCCAAACAACTAGTCGCGATAAACTGCAAATTTGTTAATTGTGTTTTAAAACAGATGATCTGAATTTGAAACTGTATATGATGACCATATCGGTGCTGACATGACCTTTCATCATTCAAAACTATTGTGGGCTGATGTTGGAGGATAAGGATGGATTTTCTGGTGATTGATAAGGATAGAGATATTGATAAAGGTCGTTATAAAAAGACCTTTCGATTGGCATATATACTTCTAACAAGCAACACAGCTCATTCACATTCTTAACATGTCGAGTAAGTTAAAAGAAAATCAAACAGATATTGATATTGTTATTTTCATGTAAGAGTAATGTTCTGTTATTAATAAAGATTTAATATCCGTTGAAACCGTTTAGTAACAGACTGATTTTCCAATACAACGGAGTACCTGTTCTATTACAACAGCTATCTGGTTTCCATTTCAACAGGTGACCGTTGCATTTACAAGGGGTATAGCTGTTTAATTAAATAGGTAGCTGTTACATTCCAACAGGTGGCTGTTGCACATTACAACACGGGTACTGTTGCATTACAACGGGGTAAGCTGTTTGCATTACAACGGGGTAGCTGTCTAATTTACAATAGGTAAGCCGTTCATCAAAATGAGGCGAATAAACATGGAAGCAAAGTCCGGAACACAAGAACTGAAATTGAAAATTCTAAAAGCTAGAGAGCAATACGAAAAAAACATATGCACTAAAACAAGTCGAGCGGACACTGATGAATTGTTACAGAAAACACTTCAAACCCAATTCTGAACCGTATGAAAGAATTGGGTCACACGCTTAAAGAAGAAGTTCGATCTCTCAAGGGCCCTAATTAATAATAAGAACCTTACTGGAAATACCAACACAAACTCAATCATCTCCTCCCCCAAAAAAATGCTAAACCACACTCGCCAAATATTAGAACAATCACTAAAGTTATATACTCAAGACTCCTCAGCGAGTACAGAGCACCAAAGCGTTAGACCACCGACTTTTGACCAATAAAGATCCTCACTAGCTCTGTTAAAAATTGGTAACAGTTGTTAAATTTTTTCCTGGGAATGATATGATAATCAGCGATAAAGTGTATAAAGGGACAGAGGGTTTGTATGAATTGCTGTTCAAGAGAAAGCCCGCTACTTACACTCCGGAGGAATGAAATTCATATCGCGATATCTTACAACGTACCTATGTGTTATAATCGCGATTTTCATCCGAAATCAGCTGAAGGGAAACAAAAGCTCACAAATATAATAATACATCAAACCGCTGCTAGAACGAGCTTCTGGTAAAGTAATATACGTATCGGAGGCGCCATATCAATATGTTATATTGGATGATATCAACGAATAGTTGATCGTCTTCGACATCTAAAAAGCATCCCAGCAAGCAGGAAACTAGCCAACAATAACGAAATCATGTCTATAATAGAAGAATTGAGAGAGGCAGGTGTTGTACAATAAAAACAATGTTGACAACAAACAAATCATTTTCAGAAGATGAGTATCGATAAGTTTGGACCGTTTTCTTAACTCTAATAAAACAAATTCGAGCTTCAAACGTTACCGTCCGAAATCTTCCTGACGTCTGAAGGAGACGTTAATGCAAACGGGAAACGTATCAGATAATGTGGCTGATCCTGTGATGTGGGATTGTGTAAATGTACGTTATATATCCAAAATAATGCAACACAACAATAAAAGATTAACTGACGCTCGAAAACAAATAGGTTCTGAAATGGAAGACGTAGCTAAAGAATAGAGTCTAAATATTCACTTGGAATCTCGCATAAATAGTTTAAACAGTGGACTGGACCACACAAAAACTATTAACCTAAAAAGGTGTTCAGACTATTTCAAAAACACACAGTAGTCATATAATATGAGTAAAGAGGACGTTGTAATGAACTACACCGACATCTAGACGAAACTTCTAAGGCGAACGTGTAATAATTAAAGGTTTGAGACGATTTATGGCAGGCGGATTTAATGGAGTTCTTACCTTATAAACGGGAGAATAACGGCTACAAATACGTTTAATCGTAATTGACTGTTTTTCAAAGTTTTTTATGTTATATGGATTGAAAAACAAAAGCGCTGTGAAGTCAATGGGCCAATCTCTATATTTGCAGTATGGGCGTTCCCCCAAAATTTGCAAACAGATGCCAGGCAAGGAATTCTACAATCGGGAGTTTGAGAAATTAATGAAAAGATATGGGATAAATCACTATTCTTCGTATAGTATAAGAAAGCGTCAATAGCTGCAAGGGTGATCCGCCAATCAAAAACAAACTATACAGGCATCAGTTTGAGGGGGTCCTACAAATGGATTGATATTTTACAGGAAGTAGCTAGCAATATAACGAACAAAACATAGAACGATTAAAAGGAACCGTGTGATGTCACAAGAAAGAATGAAAATATCTCTCATCTACCTTTACAAGCAATATTAAAGTCAAGGGAGAAATAAATTTTAAACTTGGTGATAACTGTTCGAATCAGCAAGTATAAGGAGATATTTCAGAAGGGGTATATGGCTAATTGGTAGTGAACTTTTTAAAATAGCCAAGTGCAAGTAACTAACCAGCTACATATCTATTGGAGGATATGAAAGGAAGAGCAAATTCTAGGATGTTTTTACGAAACCAGAATTGCAGAAGACAAAACATGAAGAGTTTATCTCGTTGAAAAGGTGTGCGAACAAAAGGAAACAAATGTTATGTTAAGTGGCTTGGCTTTGACAATTCACACAACAGTTGGATTGATAAAAAATAATATAGTTAATCATGTTGACAAATTTTATTATAATTTCTTTTTGAAATAAAACACACATATATATTTGAGCGATAATAATTTTTTTAATTTCACCCGACTCTTCATCACTTCAAAATCATAAGAGATAGTGTTGAAACATATGTGCAATGCTTCCCACAAGTACAACGCATTATAAGAATTAGTGTATGCGGATAATAAAGCTAAGATATTAGTGTACAATCCCTTCTAAATTTCAATACATGAATTTAAATACTGATTTATAAATGTTACAGAATCAACATTTACCCAACAAATTAATTTTTTTAATTAATTAATTGTTGTAAATTAAAAAAGATTATTATATGTTTCGGTGATAAAACAATATCATAATGTCGCTCTTTAGTCTTATAACACTAATGTCCCTATACATGCTAGCTTCAATTTTATGATTAGGGGTATATCCTTCTTTCTGGCAAAATTCACTCCATTCTTCGATGTGAAGAATATGCAGGATGTGCACGATCTTATCTGGATGATTGGCACGAACATGGCAGCTGGACTAAGACCCCATAACAATACACTTGGAACCGCTTCTGTGAGCAATAGGTTGCTGTCCGACTAGCTGTTTCTCTGACGCGATTGATTTTTCTTGCATGTTTAATGCCTTATCGATAAATTCGGTTGTATGTATCTAGAAGAAAATAATATTTAATATATATATTCTTAGTTCAAAGATTTCATATATTACTTAATTCCATTTTATGTTGCACGTCTGCACTAAACACTTAACTGTCTTAAACTAATTGTTTGTTGCCAATTCATGTGAAAAGCAGTAGTCATGGTATGGAGGGGGGGGGGGGAGGGGACTTTCCTATTGCGGTACGGAATAATGTCCCCAAGGTAGGGGTGTCGGTAAATCCAGGCACTCGAAACGCTTGTCGTCGTAGGGGCTGAGAGTGATCTTTGTTTGATTGAGTTGTATACAAGGTATGGTTCAAATGATCGTATACTACGCTGATTATGTTGAATTTCATTATCTGTGCAATAAACACTTCACATAATCTTCAAACATTATTGTTGTTGAGAACACTCCCTGTACTCCTTGGCCTTCTTTATAATGTTGGAGTCTTGGTATTTACAAGCATACACTTTTTGCACGCAGGCCCACAAATTCCAACAGTAATTTACCGGCACCTTCATCCTTCATTAATCCAGGCACTTTTATATTTACACGCGGAATATTATATACATTGTCTGAGGAGTAATCACTGGTGTCAAACCGATTAAATGTTCCGTTTCATGTCCTGTAAACATCTGCCGTCTCTATCCGCGTATATGGAGAGAGTCTGTGGTCCGTGTAGCACCAACTTACACTTATCACCATAAACGTTTTTCATGTGGCTGTAATGAAATCGTACAATATGTTTTTGAAATGTCAAGTACGCACATACCCACATAAATTCGGTTTATCGAACACACACTTCTCCGTCTATTCAATTCAATAGCCACTAAATTTTCAATAAAATATAGTCCTAGTCTTAAAATTAGGTTTGCTAATTAGTGCCTCCGACGCATATTCTACCCTCCCATTTTCCCACTACTTTATATCACGTCGCAACCGCACATTCTCCATTGTCTTTCCAAAACTGCATTATTCATCAATTTAAATAAATTCTTTCAAAAATCGTTTTTAGCGTTTTGTCTCAGAATTGTATTTAATTCGATGTATGAATTAACCAATTTGTTGGTAACTTCAAGACTCTATGAATTTTTGATAAGACAATGCCTCAGATAGATATTGCTTCAGGTTGCGGATAATGAAGAACATAGTTTTCCTTTCTTTCGCAACGTCGCTAACATCTTTTCCTGCCTATTGCCCGGAGGTTTTCCTTTCTCAGGAGCCATAGGCAAGTCGCTCTGACGGTCATGGATATTTTCGGGGTATTCCAAATCCACTTCCAGGATGTATCCGATTGTGTTATCGTCAGTATATTTAAAATTGACGTTTTCACAATCATCAACCCATTTCAATCCTCCGTACGGGAGGTATTGTGACATTGCCCAGGAATAACATTGCATAATGTCATAATACATTAAAAATATATTGTGAGCTGTCGGATCATGGTCAGACATGTATTGATTATTGGCTTTAGCATACCTAGCTGAACATTGTGGCATGCCGCCTCGTAGCCCTTTTCAATAAACAACAACATGTCTACATCCTGAAGTGTAACTTAATTCCACACCTGTTGTCTTCAAACATAACGTCCCATGCTAATCGGGGGCCGTATAATAATGTGCGGCGTCCAACCGTAATTATGCATGCAAATTTTTCCTGAAATTTTCGAAAACATCGGCTAGCAATAGAACGTCAGTTTTCAGATACAGGTCGGAATATTCCCCTAAATTCAGGCACTGGAATTCTTGCCAACCCTTTGCGCGTGCATATAATCCCTTTCGGTAATAGAAGTATTTGTTAGATCGCTATAAAAAGCCTCAATCGGTGGGTAGATGGGTATCTTGCAATTTTCCCAACAACTTACATAACAATATGGAAACACGCCTTTTCGTTTCAATAATTAACGTCTCTATTAAATTGGCTCTCTAGTATAGGATATTCCTCCAAATAAGACGCTAATTTATCCAACGAGGAAGCCATGAACTCGAAAAGAGTCTATGAATTTAAATTTTACCTCGCCTATTTTCGAAAGAATACGTCATAGAAATATATTGCTCAGTGTTGTTGGGAAGTACTTGCAGATTACCTGTTCTCGGCCAATTCCTCACTAACAAATGCCGTCATAGCCGGAGAGATTATGAAAAATAATGGGAATGTTTTTGTTATTTGGAACTCTAAATTACACTGGGCGTGTGCCGTCCACGAAACTTCCCCGTTAAATGGCAGTGATCCGCGCACTCTGTCTTGTCCGAGAGGACGATCACAGATATGACACTTTGTAGCTCTATAATACAGGGAATATTGTTTCATCACTTAATTTGTCCATAGGAACAGCGCCACCAATGTACAGTTTCAACGTCTTCCGCGCAGTTGCCTAGTGTTCTTGCACAAACAAACTGCACACAATTAACGTCTCTAAAACTACGATAATAAGAAAGTTTCATTGTCATAAAGAACACTAAAAATAAAACCCGTACTATATGGCACATGTTTGTGAGTACGTCTGTGGTCGTTATTGGGACACAGTAGACACTCAAAGTCCGCGTATATTGCGAAAGGGGCCGTCAATTTGTTTTTAAAGTTTTTGAATTTAATAACTTTTTCATCCGGAAATGAAACTTTATAGTCATTCACTTTACAGCACTCTAGACCATGTTTTTTCAGTTTATTTTCAGAATAAAAATAGTGTAAACACGATCACAGAAAACTTCTTACTTTTATGCATGCTTAACTGTTTTGTCACCAATCTGCTTAAATTTTTTATCCACACGTAGTGGCACTTAGTGTGGTCGTTTGGGTCTTGTACAAAGCAGATTCACATGCCTCTCAACGACATTTTTGGTAAGGCGGTTCGGTGAACATCTCAATTTCTTATCTAGCACATACACATTAATACTTATGTTGTTCAGCTTCTCGAATTTCTTAATGTCAGAGCGTTGGAATGGGGAAGCTGATACCTTCAAGATTCAACACTTCCATGTAGTAGGGGTAGCTGCTGGTTCGATCGACATTGGTTTGGGCGGGGTATAGAGCTGACACAATGGCCCATGCAAAACATGCATCGTCATACATATTCCTGACGTTAACGCAGGCTTTCTTACGTTGAATTGCTGGTGGTAAGGTAAATAGGACCGACTCGTTGTGGTTGTATATTTATTAATATTCACCGCCAGATCCACTACTGCTAACAAGTCCACCCGCTATCCTTTCCTAAGATAAAGAGATTTTACTTAGTTTTACTACTACTATTATATATTGTGTGTGTAACTTACTTGAATTCTTCGAGATCACGTAAAATACGTTTTCGATGTATTCAACATACACGTATCAAATCGGTGTCTGCATTAATAATTTCATTTTTCGTGTTAAAATATTTAAATTCTTCCACGTCCCCGAGTTTAAATTTCCCGCTAAATGTCGTATTAACTTTTAAAAACGGCTCTTTCTTGAGCTCATTCTTAATACGTCTCACGAACATTCCTTTTGAATCGTCTAAAAACGTTATTGGAATCGATATGACACAAATTAGTAATGCAGCCGTTCGGATACGATTTTGGAATGCAGACTTTACATCATGCCATCGAATACGGTCACTTTTTTTCAACTTTCCGCCTCCTTGTACCATCAATGTTTTGAGGTAAGTACGGTACCCCATCAGTTTCCCGATAGCAGAAGTTAAATTTGCCTATATAATAACGAAATAAGAGTAAATTGTAATAACAAAGTAATAAAAATTGTATACTTACTTTTTTCCCAATACTATCAGTCTTTTTTAGTGCTAAATTTAAGGTTCGAATGCTTTTCGAACAACTGTTGATGAACGAAGTTACATCATCACCTCTTCGAACGGTGCTTTTAACACGTCCATGGTTGCTAGCCATCTTTGTTGCTAACTCACACGCCATTCTTGAGTAATGAGAAAACAGTCACACATTCACAAAAAAGATAACTCGCAGATATACTACTACACTGCAGTATACTCTCTCAATAAGTAGAGAATGAGGGCATAACTGAAGACGAAGTACGTTTTATATTCCGTTATTTAATTCCAAGAATTACAGGTTATGCAGCCAAAAGAAAGCACCTATAATTAGTCAGAATCATTAAACTAAAGTTTTTGAAAGAATGTGTACTCCACATGGTCATGATGAGAAAGTCGTTGTATTAGAATCAATTAGAATTCCTAAAATTCTTTGAAAGAAAAAGACAAAAGTAATTGTGGGCAGAATTCACATCGAAAGAAGGTGAAAGTTAAACGAATAACATTAGAATTCAATCGTGCTTTAAAATAATTCGCGGATTAGAAATCGCGCAGTTTCTTAATGAGGGAAAATTTTTAACATTTTTTGAAAGAAATTTACTTCGAAAAATGTGAAAAAAACTACGTCACAGGTAGGTACACATATGTGTTGAGTTGTTAATTAATACAGAATGGAAGCTAAAGAATAACAATAACGTCACAGTCCCTGTTTCATGAATTAAAAATATTTAGACAATGCGAGGTCATATACCATGTTTAGTACAACAACGGTATCTTTATGCAAAATTTCTGCTGTAAATTTTTGAAAGAATGCGTACTCCACATAGTCACGATGAGAAAGTCGTTGTATTAGAATCAATTAGAATTCCTAAAATTCTTTGAAAGAAAAAGACAAAAGTAATTGCGGACAGAATTTACTTCGAAATAAGGTGAAAGTTAAACGAACTCCGTCAGAATTCAATCGTGAATTAAAATAATTCGCGGATTAGAAATCGTGATATCCCCCTTCACCTCCCAAATAAAAGCTCTCCACATGTAGTGAACGTCAGCACCGTGGGTGAAGCTTTATTGCGATCAAACCGCTAATTAAACTGTGAATAAAAATAATTCGCGCACTAGAGATCGTGATACCCCTTACCCCCTAAGTCAAAGCTCTCCACATGTATATCACAGGTTTATTACAATCAAAAACTGCGAATTAAATTAGGATGTAGATGTGAAAGCGGTCTGGAGTCCGCGAATTAAACAGCGAATCAAAATGATTCGCGGTCGCGACCACGGCCTTAAAATAATTCGCGGGTTGCATATTGTGATATCCCCTCACCTCTCAAAGAAAAGCTCTCCACATCTACCGTTACAGTGGACGTCATCATCGTAGGTGAAGCTTTATTGTAATCAAAAACTGCAATTTAAAGCACAATTAAATTAAAACTCGCGAATAAAATCGCGAATCAAAGCGATCCGCGGTCGCGATCGCAATCGTGGAGTTGGAGGGGACCTGGTGGACGAACGACCTTGAAAGTGATATAGGAGCCCCATAGCCCTACTACTCCTAACATCCGATCCTCAGATCATCCACTTATTTAAATGCCAGGGGGTAGAATTCAAATTTGCCGCCGATTATTTATAGTTACTGGTCAAGATTGTATTGTAATACAAAATCGTATTACAATCGTAATTCAGATTTGAATGTTTTAAGTTACTAAAAATTATGGTGGGAAATTTGAATTTTGCCAATCGGAATAGATTTCTGAATTACCCATAGCTGTAATACTCAAGTGCTTACATATCAAGTACATAGTCCACTTGGTCCATTGCCTATTTTTGTACGTCCCTTGCCTCGCTGCTTTTTAACTCCCACCGCGGAGAAACTGCAGTGGCGCCGCTCAAGATTACGCCAGCGGAAGTATCCATCTTCGACCATATGTATACTAGTATAATATTTGCTATAAGCCTTTTATTGTTTCCGTTCTAACATTTGTCTCTTAAAATGTTATATTTAAGTTAGTATTGTTCCCTTTTTCTTTAAATTGTAATTAAGTTACTATTTTGCAACAAATAAGTATACTATGTTTGTACATTTCCGTATGTTATGGATAAATTCTCAGGAATTAGCATTTTGTACCTCTAATATATTGTATTTTTGTTTAGCTAATATAAATATTTCAGAAAATTATTTGTTTTTTTTATATATTAAATCGTAAATATAAGTATAAAGTATCAATTAGTATCAATTAGTACCACCAAAGCAAATGTTTTCCAAGATCTAAGCACTGCGTCGGTCTGGACGCGGCTTTAGCTTTTTAGGCGTGAAAATTATTTAGAAAATCTTATTTAACTTAATAATCAATACGCCAAGGTGACATTCACTAAATGTGGATTGGTACCACTGCATTTTGACAACTCAATTCAGCCTTATGTCTACGTCAAAGTAATTTGCCGGTAAAATGAACCCCCTGCTGCATTATCTCGCAGATAATGCTGTGTTTCCAGTTGACAACGCCAAAAAATGCTGTCTTTTCGTATTATAAATTGTTTCTGCTTTATTTAATCTTTCATTGGAGTCTGCATCCAGCTTTCTATGTTTTGCTATTACTTTGCCTAAATATTTAGAACTTTCTACTTTCCACAAGTTTTTTTTTACATTTAATTCAATATTGCTTGATGTGTTGTACGTATTGCTGTGGTAGACACCCCGTTCTTCGCGAGTGTATTTTTAGTTGCATAGATTTTGTCTTGTTTACTCCGGTCAGCCATTTATCAATGTTCCCAGAGGGTTTTCGCAAATTTAGATTTATTTTATTTAATAATTAAGTTAATGAGTTTTTTGTTTGATTTATTTAATTAAATGTTCAGTTTTTGAATTAATTCCATTCAATTATGTGTCTTTTGCATGTTGGCGTATTGTTTGTACGTCGCGTTCTTTTTGTTAGAAAAACAGTTGTAGAGTTTTGTCAGGCAGTTCCTTGGTTAACTTTAACGTGAGTATTTTTAAATCTTTGCTGCCATTTTGGTAATTCATTTGATATAGAGATTTGTTCTCTGTGAATATTTCGTCCATCAAGGAATTCGCTTTATAATAATGGTTATTATATTGATGTCTGCACATTCTAGATATAAGATCATTTATTATTTCTGTGCAGGAAGATATGTTTTCAGTTTAATTTTTTCTCATTATATTTTAAAGTGTTAATTTTTCCGTTTTTCTATTTTGCTGTTTCGTTTTTAATTATCAATCACCTCGGTTGGGTGAATAGAAGCATTGTTCTTGCATTTAGTTTTCATTTTTGTATAATTTCGTGTGTTTGTCCGAATTTATTTTATTTTGTTGAAACCACGTGGATTGTATTGGTAGAATTAGGATTATCTTTCTGAACTAACTAAACTTTTGCCTTGTATAGGAAATAGCATTGCCCTATTGTAAGTTAGAATCAAGTGCAGTTTTTTTTATTTTTGGCCAGAATCTTCAGTTCACAGTTTTCTTTTTCTGCACAAACTGTAATTAACCGTTTTTGTATAATAAATTTTGGTTGTTAATTATCTTCGTTGGGTTAAAAAATTCTGTTCTTTTATTCCTAATTAAACCTTTTAAATTTTTGGGGTATTTAAGAAAGTCAGATTTCTTTCGCTCACATTTTACTTTTTGTGGTTAGATTCAAGTTTTAAATTCGCGAGGGTAACTCTGAGGTTAATTGTTCTTTTGCGCCCTTGTAAATTTTATCCGTTGAGCTAGCTAATTTAATTTTTCATATTCCATTTTCTTTTACACTTTTAATTCAATCTGTACACAGCAGTATGTATCCATGGCATTTTCCTAATTTTGGAGAGGGAAATAATTTTTTTCTTCCATATCTTTTTGTAATACTTTTCCTCGTGCCAGGCATAATTTAATCCCGATATTATATTTTTTCAATTTACTCGTTTCTATAGTAAAAAAGGTAGGTGGAAATCCCTAATTTAAAAATATAAACGTAAATACAGTATAATTTAAAATTCTTTAGTAAAGATTATTAAAAATAGACCTTTGAAAGAGCTCCGTTCGGGTAAAAATTGTAAAGGTAAAAGTATTGTTAGCTTATTGAATATTTTTCCCCAAAAATTCATTTTATATATTCTTAAAGTACCTACCTTTCAGCAAGATTAGAAACGAAATGCCAAAATGATTCTGGTTCGTAGAAAATTGTGCAGTAGCTATTCTGACTCGCACGAGGAAGCCTTTAAAGTGTACCATATTTACACGAGTGTATTACACAAATACCATCAAATCGGAAAGTCGTAGCGCTCCATAGTTCCGAGACATTTGCCTCGAGCTAGTGCACGACTTGGAACATCCGCGCCTTCAGTTATCGTTTTTCCCTTCCGACAAATAAAACCGCGATTACTCGCTGTACCGGTTTAAATCTGGAAGGTTTCAACTTGAACGTGCCCGCACGTGCATATTGTACTTGCCGCTACGACTATACACACTCACCTCGGCAGCATGCGATTTAGCAATTGTTCCGTCTTCTTCTTCTCGATGTCCAATTGTTCCGTTCGCTCGCGGATCAGCTCCTCGAGATTGTTCGAGTACTTCTCCAGCATCTGGAACATCGTATCGACGATGTTCACTTTCCTGCCGTGATTCAGTTTCTTGAATTGGTCGTGGACGGTGTTGAAATCCGGTCGCATGTCCGCCTGTTCCGCCCAGCATTGCCGCATTATGTTTATCGCTTCCGGTGGTGCGGCGCCCTTGCTAACTGAGGGCCGTATCAAGGGAGGAGGTCGTTTTACTTTCTCTATTATCTCTGCGGAGAATAATATTAGCTTGATGGTTAAGTAGGTAAGCTGGTGTGATGATCACGGCACAGTTTATCAAATGGGTTTCAAATATATTATTAATTGATAAAAATGAAATGATTAGTCCTAACACGAACTGAATATTAAATTACACATTATTAAATTCGACTTAACCGGCACTTCCACCAAATACATAGTAAAAATATAGGCTATAACGCCGTGGTCTCTCGTAGTCAAATGGTAACAATTTTTGAAATATCGTATATTAGGGTATATCGTAAGTGGACTAGATCTACAATTTAAAAATAATATGAAATATACAGGGTGTTCCAATACTTAACTTTGATGCACTAAGTTATGTTTTTATTAATGGAACATCCTGTAGTTTATGGCATTTTTGAAGTGCTCACTAAAAACTAGATCGAATTTTATTTAAGATTCGCTGTGCTTAATTTGTATAGTTTACGAGTTATTTAAAATGTTTAAAAATGTAATGTTGCAAAAAAGGTCTAGTATCTCGAAAACGCATTAATTTAGAGAAGTGAAATGAAAACCGTAAATAAAAAGTCCTTTGGCTGATTGAATGCAACATTCAACGTTTTCCAGTAGTCTACAGAATGTTCCAGTACCTAGGACAAACTTTATGAATTTTACACGTGTGTACTTTGTTATTTTAAATGAAACACCAGTATACGTTTACCGTGACACATAGAAATTTTTATCGTCTTTAAACTAGTATTAGGATTCCATATCCGATCTTACAGTTTAGTTAATTATTGGTTTTCTAGTGTTCTATAACTTGTTATTACTTTACCTTAATTTAATCTACGCAGTTGTACCCGGTAACATAAACAATAGTTACCAATTTGTCAAAATTAATCAATGGATAACAGCAAAAATCAGTAACATAAAAGTTTGTGAAGAGATAATCATTTTATTAATCAAGTTGTTAACTTAACCACGCTATCCGGTAGTTACACATTTGCTAAGATTTACGAAAGCAGAAAATGTGCCGAATGTCCAACGAGTCCAACGTCCAAGTTGCCGTGTATGATTGCATTAATAGATGGCGGCACATTTAATGCTTAGGCGGGATATCTATTTGACATTTTGACAGAACTTTCATTCTTGATTCAATTTGATCACTGTTCAATTAATTTGGAATAAGTTAGTAGCAGTAAGTTTAGAATATGTTTAATATTATATATAGTATTGTGATTTCCCGGGTATATGCTTTAACAAGCAAAAGGAAAATAAATAAATAACTTTTAAATAGATCTGCCTTTTCTTTGCAGATACCTTCCTACAATGATAAACACAATGCAACTCAATCCACCAGATGGCTATGTAATCCGTTCACGTCCAAGATATCTAAAATTTACCACTCCAGATCATGCGCTCTAATGATCCCCTCTTAATAACCAATGACTAGTTTACCTTTATTATTCTTTACAGTTAGGAACCCGCTGCGCTGACGGCTGTACGCCTCGGTTCTCCTGAATCACCAAATTGTTTATTACTATGCCCTTACTTTGTTAAATACTGAATTTATAATTTAACTCTTAATAATTCAATGTATCAAATGAACTTCCGTTAATAAAACAGTGTAATCATTAATAAGTTATATAATTTATTGTTAAGTTTATATCAAAGACATATAAATAGCATGAGAACTCTTACTCTCAGGTGAGTACAGTTATTTGAAAATATTCAAACAAGTATTATCAATTATCCAGTATAATTAAGACTCTTTTATTCAAATATGAACTTTTAAAATCTCCCGCGCTATCATAAGAGAATTGAATACCACCAACCACGTTTGCCAACTTATGAAAGAGTTAAATTCTAAATCACATACGAAGTGATAATAACCTCAAAACACTATAGACGTTATAATTTCATTTATACAAAATTTAAACAATGTTTTGACCAAATACCTCGTTTACCGGGTTTACACGGACATCAGAATACCTCCAAATGTGATTTCCTTGTAGTGACAATCCAGATTCGCTCGTATATACAGCTAAAAGGGCCAGACCAGGAGGAATAACATCGGTAGCAGGAAAATTCAGGAAACAGACCTCCTTCGTTACATTCAGGATGTATGATTAGACCCGGAACAGCAAACACATGCACACTCCCACGGAGAAGAAACACCCAGGTGTAGTAGATACAGCAAAATTTCTTACAATGTCGAACAATCCTCACGTTTCTTCTGTATATTTCCAGAATAGAGTAATTACAAGAATTTGAATAGAAGATCCCCTTCAATACCAGACGTAAGACCGGAAAAACCGGAAAAAACTCATTACACTTGATAAAAAATAAAAATATCTCTCCACCAGCTTTTTTATCAACAACCTCGTCACCAAGGATTTTCATCATTTTCTCACAACGAATTACATTAGGTCACTCCCCATTCAATCAAAATAGATACCACGGATACCAGACTATCAGACGATAAATTATATTCAACTTCCCTGACTACTAGTGTGAATTAATCCAAATTATACTGGACTTACAAACAGGTGCGTGCATAAAATAGTAACTGCATTTCAATATGGTTGGTGGTTTCCCTCTTATGAAACACAGCAATAGATATAATTTCAACATTTGATTTCTGACAATATTATCACTAAATTTGAGACTATGCATCGCAATGAGTAGGAAAATGCAGGATGCCCTGAGAAGAGGCAGAAAGTTTACGGAACAAGAGAAACACACATTGTTAGCGATCATTGAAAATTATAGAGTAGTTGAAAATAAGAAAACAAATAGAGTAATCCATTTAACCAAAAAAAAAAAACGAAGTATGGGCAAAAATTACATCTGAATTTAATTCTCAGAATACTAGTGGGTTAAGAATAAAAGGAAAGTTATTTACATTATACAACTTTATGAAGAAAGAACAACCAACAAGACCGAATAATTGTTTTATTTGCCTTTTTTCTAATATTTACATGATTCTTCTCGAACAGTCGTGGTCTATGTTGTCTAGCACATATGTTGTCTAGTATATCAAATAGTCCTTCATTAGAGGACGATGATTCGTCATTCTATGTATCCATTATGGTTATAATCGTTATAATAAACTTGATATAAACCAATAGCAAAACCTCAATTACTGAATTTCTAGGTGAAAAAGTCAAAGTTTCAAGATAGCTCTCTATCGGAACCAAAATGAACTATCAATATTAGTAAACATACAGTTAATTAGTTTACAACACCCATTAATCAATTGTCAACTAATTACTCGACATTTAACGAGTGGATAAGTTTATGTTATTCGACTTTTATTTAACAATTTGCTAGTGCTAACAAATGATTAACTAATCACTCTTTGCGAGAAGGAACTTACATGAATTAAACCGGGTTTTGTGTAAGGGTTGATTTAACATAAGCAAAGATATAGGCCGCTATTTAAGAAAATCAAGTTACCTTGGGCTGGAGTTAAACAAATGTTCAGAACTACAGTAGACACCTGTATATAATTACATTAATTTTAGTTTCACTGTTGTCTCAAGCTAAGAATGTATCTATGGTGTTTAAAATATGAATATTTAAAACACATGCATATAGAAACTACCTCGTCTTAACCGAAAACTTGTAGCTGAGCTATTTTTTACAAGAGCGTAAATAACAATATTGTTATTACAAATAGATATATAATAGCTTGTATAAAGTGATGTTATTTTTCTATGTAGAATTTAAAAATGGAACAATACATAGGCTGTTCCATTTAAAATAACGGAGTAAGTAGGCGTTTTACTACTTTTGAAACACGTTGTATAGTCAAAAGTATCTTTAGGTTATCCAGCATCGATTCTGTAAAACTTTTGTATAAAAGACTCTCTAGAATGACAAATAGAGCTGTAATCGAAGAATCCATCTTTGGTGGGGACCCAGTTTTATCATAAAAACTCTTTTTTTTGGAATAGTACCTCATGAGTCCTCCACATAAATCCAATACGACAACGTTTTTACCAGCTCACTTAAGTGTGCCTTTCAATCTTTGGAGAAGATGTACGATTAACTAAATATCTAATAAATTAATAAATATCTCGAAAAGCTTTTTTTTTTGTTACTTCTTTAAGAAGCTTAAAGTTGTAAGTTGTTGTTAATAAAATAATGCAACCGAAGTTTTCATTTAAACCGTAGTTTTCGAAATATCAGAAAATATTTGTATTTTTCAATAGAAGAATATAGTCGGCCATAATGAAAAAAAAAACGTATTCTCAGTAACTTCAACAATATTTGGTAATGTTTCTATAGATCTTTTAAATAAATTAATGACGATTATTTTCCGAACTGTTCACCACGGTAACTACAAAAAACAGACAGGTACAAACAAGCTTACTTGCCAATATGATGGTTTCTAACCAAGAAAAGCGTCAATAATAATAGAGCTAATCAACTTATTAACCCGTGTTTCTTTTGCTACTACACGTAAACAAAGTTTCACCAGTAAAAAAGTTTTTTTTTTCAGGCAACTCCGAAAGCGTTTAAAAGTAGAACGTAATTTAATCTTCTCTGGCAACTGATTAAAAACCCATATTTTTAAAACCTAAGCCTGTAACCTGTGAGTAGAACAAACATTATGTAAAACTTCTCTATATCTTGTGAAATGTTGAATGCACAAAAAATTGTTTATTTTGGTGCATTTTTGACGTAAATTTGCATCATTCATGATAACAACTCTCAATACCTAAGAAATATTGCAAATTTACATTTTCATTGATTATGCTGATCAATTATGAATATTTTAAACAGACTAAAAGTAAATTTCTTACGTTATTCTTGATACACTTTTTCAATTTTCGATAATAAATAAATAAATACATTTAATGAGTTTAAAATGTTTTAAAACATACTCAAAATTTCTGCATCATTACAATTTTATGACAGGATAAAATATATAAATGGGGTTCAGATTTGTAAGTCTACTATCTCTTAAACAACTTAAACCTATAATTTGTTAAACTTTACTACTGCTTTAATCGAAACAACGAAGTGTCCCATTACTCCTAAGCTATGCACATATATTCAAGAAAGGGGAGATTAATCTTAATGGAATATATTAAGGGAGCTGGCAAACTGTTTACTGTTAAAATATTACCGGAATATTGACGGAAGTTACCCCAACACCCTGGTTTTAAAGTAAGCAATTAAGCGGCTTGGAGCCGCTTCCACTCTATGTTTGCCCACTTCTTAGTTCACTGCACGAATGTAATAAATATGCACTAAAGTCTGTTACGTAGTACCTATGCACATGTTGTGAGGTATGTGTCGCGTCTGTTAGTTTGGTTTCCGTCCCTGAGGTTATTGTTAAATGTTAATTATATAGTTAACATGTAGATTTTATTGACGTGATATTCAAATTTAAATATAAAGTGATCTCGGGTGTGCTGTTCCTTAATCTTGGATGATATTCTGAGAAAATGCACAAATTTACTCGAAAAAGAAAAAAAAAGAATATAATAAAAATTAGATTCAGCGTGAAGTAAATCACTGCTGTATCGTCCCATTACGAACACGTTCGATTTAGCAATTCATTTGTGGCATATCCAACAGCCCGTAACTCACGCCGACTATGATAAATTACCTCAATTATTATTAATGAGACGTCGCTTTTATTAATTGCGCTGCTAAAGTGTGCGTATCTTCATTAATTGAACATCTTGTTCCTTCGTTTCGCATAGAACTAATTTACCCTGTCATAGTTGGCAGTAATTACTGAAATGGCTTTAGTAGTTAAAAGTTGTAAAACTTTAAAAAGCCTACCCCTGAAAGTATTCCAAACAAATTCGTCTCTTTCCTGTTTATTACGTTGTTGGAAATGCAAGGAAATATATCTTCAAAACAAGATGAAGGCAAGTAACAAAACGATAATGATAAGCATCTTGACCAAATATTACACAAAGTAATCAGGCCAGTTGAAGTAATAATTACAGAAACACTAGTTTGAAGTGTAGAAAGTAGACGGTGTAAAAGGCGCCAACTATAATATGCAGTGTGTCACAGAATAACTATCCCCAATTTTCAGAAATGGTTGAGGACACTTAAATAAACATTTTTTTATTAATAAATTAATGTGCGAAAACTATTCAGTACAGATATAAGATGAAATTGAACCATAGCGCAATCTTTGAATAAAAAAATCACTTTCGTAGTTGTCATTTTACGTCTGTCACAAATTAATCCTTTCTAGATAAACTAGTGTTTGATTGAAAATGCATCTTTTTACAAATATTGAATTAGTAGATATTAGTGAATTTACGTGGAGCAGCATCCTGGGGGTTGGGAGTACCTACTAAGCGCGTCCCCGAGGTGGTGGATAGGGGAAAGGCCACCTTGTCAGGGTTCCCTCAAGACGAGATGGTTAGTGGCGGCTGTAAGTTCGTCCTCTCTGCTTAAAACCGGAGCAGGGTGAATATGAAGACCGTTGCCGTGAACCACTCCCCCCTTACCTGAGCTGTCGTGTCGTGGCTAAGGGCTTGCACAGGTTTCTACAACGATGCCAGTTGTTGCTTTCGGCTATCGAAAGCCCAACTGTTAATTCAGGTCCCGAAAGGGATGGGTGGGTCTTGGCTTAACTGCACGGACCGAGAGGAGACAACCTCAACAAAAACCTAAATCCTAAGGTGGCGCACTAGGCTGATGGGATGCGTGGCTGGATAGAAAGCCAGTCTACTAGTCCAACCTTGGGGCACCTAACACAACCCATTGTATTTAGCCTTACCTCTGCATGCGGGGCTCTGTGAAGGTGTATCTTTTCTTCCCTAGCTACTCGTGAGATCAACCATGGAGAAAGGACGTTTATTAGCGGGACGACACCGCTAATAAACAGGAATTGAAGCAGAATCTCCATAAGAAGCCTTCCACTTCCAAAGTGAAAGTACCTCACAAGGAAGGAACAAAAGGAGAAGCAAAACGACTGGAGCAGATTGGGGAACAGGATGGCATCCATCCCCTCTCAAATTGCGTAGCACTGTGCAATTCAAGGGCGTTGCACCTGGGAGCACGTGAAATCGAAGCGGGAGACTTACCTAATGTGGGCCTCTGATATCCTATACTTTCTGAAAGAAATAGGATTGGAAGGCCAGCTGTAGAACAGCAAGAACGGGGGACAAGTTTTTTAATCCGTTGAGTATTATGCAATCATGCTGAGGCCTAAAGAAGACAATTACTACCATATGTAGAAACTAGTAGCCAAAACTATTTGGTCCTATAGTATATTAATGGAAGAATTAGGAATACACTTTCGAATTTAATTTATTTATCTATTTTTGTTTTGTGCCCACCCTCTTTCACAACTCACGAGACGCGACTGCAGGTTTCCTAATCTTCTTTAGTATGCCATTCTCATTTTCTTTTCAATGAAGGTACAAACGAATCTATGGTTTGCTACTTTTTTGCAACTTTATTTCATCATTTGTGTATTTTTATCATCGCTATGTTTGGTAGTATTTTAACTGATCGTATTAATTTCAGTTTGCCAAATCGAAAGAGACCATTATTCTTAGAAATGTAATTAATTATAAATAGGTACATCTAATCCAAGACAAGAGTTCATATTAAATATGCTTTCAAAACAAAATTTGAGCTATCGCAACCCACATATTTAACATAGAATTAATAATGAGTAATCGTATTAAAAAGATATTACTACAGATTTTCACATTTATGAATCCGCAAAATGAGATTGAATAAATATTTTGTCAACTACAGAAAGCTTTACGGACTCATCAATCAAATATATATTCAAATAACCAAGGCAAGACCCTTCGAACTTCTGATTAACTAAATGGAAATATTCGCTTTCATTTAGCTAATGCATTTATGGCTACTGAGGATGTAATCTGAAACCAACGAATCCCCTAGATTACTAGTCCGACAAAAGGAAAGACAAGCACTTTTTTTCAGATTAATGGATTTGTACTTCTTGATCAATGGCAGGAATAGAAGGTATTATATTATGAAAGCAATTATTAGAGAAAATATACCCAGATTGATCCTGTCACTTCTATAAGTTTTATAAATCAATATTAATTATTTCGTCGCTGCATTTACGTTCAACCTTTCACTATGGAGGGCTTGCCGCGTCAGTTTCGCTTCTTTCATCAACGACCTCGTATGTACACACGAGCTCAGAATAACGTGATGGAGTTTTTCTTTTTCACCGCTATATCCTTGAGCGAAGTAATAACCCTCTTTGTGTCTATAGACGTAGTGCAAAAGCTGCGTAATATACAAAGATGATATATTTTTGTTTGTTCCTCTTGGATCCCTTTCGTTTGTGTCATTAAGTAGTTGGGCTTTAGCAAATGACTTCATATTTAGGTGAAAAAGGACAAATAACACCTTAAGAATGAACGATATTAGCTGATCAAGTCAACAGTCGATTGCCAGATCTGAAACGTTACCATTTTGATATAATATAGAGCTACAAAAACGACTTATGGAATAGTATGTTCTTAAATTACCAGAAGTAACTTCAAATTCTCCGCTCTAAAACCTGCATCGATAGGTTATTTCGCCGATAAGTTTACACCTAAGATTATTACATGGATGTCACCATCCGTATGTCAGTGCACATGCGTTTATGAAGCCAGTGCAATTGACGTTCTGCCTACCTTCCTCTTTTAATTGTAAAATTACCTATAACTAAAGCACGGACAAACGCGTTCGGAGAAGCGGGGAAGCGGAAAACTCAGTGGCGTTGCTTACACGCAGTCTATGCCTAGAAACTTGCATATGTATCTGCATACATATGTACCTACATAGTTTTGCGAAGTCACACGGAAAAAAATAGGTATGTACTGCTTATTACAAATTTGCAAATAACTTTTTGTAGTTACCCTTATTACATTTATAATCTTCTTATTCGCACTGCTGTAGCAAAAAAACTGTCAAATTTGTAATGCTAATAATGCAACTACATTATAGACACAATTTGACTAAAATAAAGGCAAAGCTGCTAATAAATTACTTACAAAATTGTTGTTACTGTTCCATTGACAAATTCTAAAAATTTGTCTTAAAACTTGTAATAATGACATACGCAACTATGTGGTAAATCACTATAACATTATCCGGGGGTAAAAAGGCTGATGTTTATCATTTCCGTGTTTGCTGTTTACCGTTGTGGCACGTTGTTGTAGGTGTTGGGGGTAGACATTTTGCATACGTTTTATCAAGATGAATAAGTGCGTGAAAGAAAGGTTGATTAATTGGAAATTATAAACGCCCTGTTTTTTAATGGTATGAACGTTTAATATCTATTTGTTTCATCATTATTCAATTGCATGCATCTTTTACATTTAGCAGAATTAGTAATATTAATCGGCTTGTTTTACTGAACAAGTTTCTTGGTAGTCGCTTGGTTTATGCAGTCATACAGCATACATCGGTATATATTTGGGAATCACATACCAAGGTTATCCGGCACTTAATAGTGATAATGAATTATTACTTAGTAAATAATTTTAACTCGCACAAATAACTAAATTCATCCAGATTCATAAGATATGATATATGCTGTACCCCTCCATTTTCATAGAAAAAAAAAGATCCGTGTCTTCTTTAATAGATTAACAAAGAGTGACAGGGTAGTTAGCGTTTGGGATTAGGGATTAGTAGTGCTTGCTTGATTAATATTATTAGGAAATAACTCCTATTTTTGTCAATTGTATTTTAGTTGTGAAAATGCTATAATAGCAGCGCCATGCTATATGTTTTATTTATTATGTAACGAAAACAAAGAAATTTTCAATAAATATAAATGTGCTACCGACTGTTGTTTTATTTGGTAAATATTTTTCTTTTGATACATTCTTTGTTTTGTGTAATAAGTTTGATAATAGGAAAAATACTGATTAACATATATTTCTTTTAATGTTAACTTCGACTAAACATTGCTTAAATGCATGTGTATCACCATTTCTAATTTTTGAAGCTATTCTACCAGCGCGGATCTCGATGAAACCATAGAGTCGTAGGTAGGTATAATGTAAAATAACTCAATTTTACTTCAGCAGCACACAAACTTTAATGTATAATATACATAATGTATATACCTATGTATATCATATATTAAGCTCTATCGTGTAGATTAATTAAATATAAAACATTTTATTAAAACAAACTAAATGCTACATTTTACGTTTACGGTATTTACAAAATTGTTTAAGATTCTGTTACACTTAACAGTAACGTACATTACAGCATAGTATAAACAGTTACTACATTTATTGAAGCTAATAGTTACATAGCTGTAAGAAAATATAATAATGGTTGTTAAACTTTTTACTATAATATTGTGAAACCTTGACTTACACATATGTTTAGATAAGTGTTACAAATTGTAATATATGTTAATACAGGACTTATCTACAAATGTTTAGAAAAATATATTACAAGTTGCAATAATCTGGTATTTTATTACAAGTTGTAGTAAAATTTTATGATTTTATAGTAAAATTTGTCGCAATTTTTTTTCCGTGCAGTAAAGAACATTATATAAGGTTCTGTATTCACATGTGAGAGAACTTCATATTTACAAAGGAAAATGTAGAAAGTATTATGTGATTACAAATTTTAAAAACTTATTAAATTACAATAAAAAGTAACAATAATTAACATAATTTAGTGAAAAGAGCTTCCCCTGTTTTTGGCCTAGTTGCACCAATATTTTGAATAGAAGTCTTGAGGTAAGGGTGTTGGATTGGATTTATTAAGATTTATTTTTTTTTTTTTGATAATCGTTTAAATTTAACGTTCCGCTAGATATTATAAACTTACCATCATTTTCAAATGTATTGTTGTGGAAAATTACAATGTTTTGATATTAATAATATGTAAATTATTTCTAATCAATGATAAAAAGACTTACCAAGTGTTTGTTTTATTATTTTAAATAGTTAGTGACTCTTTATTCCTGCTTGTTTTATCTTTTTTTTTTAATAAAATACAAGAAATAAAGAAAATGTCACTATTACCTATTTAAAGGTGTGAAGTGCTTAAAACGTATTCAAAATATAAATAATTTTAGCAATTCTTACTTTTCAGTGAAAGCCTGAACGGAGATATTTGAGTGCTGCACAAATATAAATAAACAGCTGCATGTAAGACGCCGCCAATGCGTAGAATATTGCGAAAACACAGCTGCGTTGTGGTTCATGTCGAACAAACAAATTAGGTATATATGCGTCATCGCTGTGCATTGAAATATTCCACGCGATTTACGGGCGCACAAGGTAACTTTCTATCGACACCCGTATGTGCATGTGTTCGCTCGGAACGCGGACCTCCTTGCTGTGCCTATAACCTTATCTTTGTTTTGTACCCTGGTATAGAGGAAACATGCGCGTTAGTAGGTAGAGGTGGCCATAATCGAATGATCTCCATAATCGAATGATTTCGTATGAATGATCCAGTGGCGGCTCGTGACAATAGCGCGAAATTTTTTTCCCACCTTTATGAATGGGAGTTGTTTTAGCCAGCTTCAAACAGGAAGGAGACATTTTTTTTAATGAAAGGTTTTAGGAATTTAATCTACTAAATAATGTCTGGACGAAGGTGGTAAGAAAGTAAAATTTGTGCGGAGATATCATCGTAACACTTAGAATTCTTATTTTTAATATTGCACATTATAGAAGTGATTTTGTGAGTTTCTATTGGTAAAAATTAAAATGACTTATCGTGATTAAATTCTAAAAAAAAAACATTGGATCCGTATTTGAAGTAATACAACTAGTTAAATTTATAGCTATGGTTGAAAAGAAATTATTGAAATGTACAACAATCCTCGGCTCATCTACTATTGTATTGTTTTGGAAAAACGTACTACTTTCCATGGCTTCACTCGATAAATTATTAGATTAATATAAACGTTCACTGTAGATCCTTGTCTTCGATTCATTAATTACTGCTTTAAGAATACGTATATATTTTTTTATAGTAATTGTAAAACCACAAATCCATAAAAAAATTTACTCATATATAGCAAAGCTCTTTTATTTTTAATAGCGTCTAGCGCAATGATTTCTGTCATTCCACTTGGGATTTTGATTATTTGGATGAACTTTTTTATACAGATATTATCCTCCACAACTCTGAACATCGTGCTTAATTAATGAAAGTACTTTCGCTTGCCGAAAGGCAAAACGTTTTGTTTTTTTTTGTGTTGTTTTGTTTTCTTCAACATATCTCTTGTAAACTTCAACTATACACACCAATAACTCCCAAGCTGTATGTTTACTGCTATAATTCAATTACTCTCGACTTTTTTTTTTCATGTTTGCTTGGGGAGGTAGTGCCCTTTTGGAGAAAGGAACACTGCTTCAGGGTATTTAAGTAAATCTGGTTATTACAAGGCATAATACTTCTCCGCTTCGAAATACATTGTATGGAATATGGTTTTCACGGAGCAAGTGAAATAAACTGAAGATACGAATATTAGGTATCTTTTTTTTATCAAAGCATATTCCTTTTTCCTATTCAGCTGCTTTTATTTAGTTACGTACCTGAACTAAATTAAACTTTTTACAAATCCTAAAGCGTCTACAATCTTTTTGTCGAAATCCATGGATTCACTGCTCATACATATATTATAATTCTGGCATATCTAGACCGACCAAACATTACTGAATGCCAGATCAAATAAAGATGACGTATTGGAAGCTCCTGATATAAAGATAATCTGCTTATGCACCCTTCATCTCTCCACCCGTCTCGATAGCAAAAAGACGTCTACATAAAAAGTATAAGAGGCAAGTGGAAAACGAAGAGGAGATGACGAAACGAATACGATCCGACCTGAATGTTAGTGAGCTGAAAAAAAATCAATAACCCAACGGTAAAGCGGGAGGAAGAACCTACAATTATCGAGATGAAAGTCTGGAGGAAATTGAGTTAACGGATCGACACTTTGAAGTCGAAATGGGATAATTGGATAGCCGCGGGGCATTATAGAAGCTAAGTAGTCGGACATTTCGGATTTTTTTTCTCTCTTTTCGGGCGATCGAAATTAGCGATTCCGCGTCAAACCTGAAGAGCGGACGATAAATATCAGGGGCGAGATGGGAAATTCATAAAAATTTTTGGAAGAAAATTGCGCCTTAATATAAACCGGCACGTCATATTTCAGGCGGCCGGCCGGCGTCGAGAGAGCCAATATGTTCGCGATCAAATTCCCATCCGGTTTAATGAGAAATAGGTTATGGTCCGTGTAATCGCCAGAAATCTGCTGCCAAGATATTAAATTCATGACTAAATAAATTACTTTAAATAATAATTAAATTGAAGGAAAGAATTTTAAAATTTTCTAATTTGGAAAATTTTATATCATGTACCTTAAATTGACAACTGAAAAACTGGAACTATTTCAGTAATAGGAGAAAAAAACAAAATTATGACTTCAAAATATTTGAAAATTATAACTGACGACATACTTCTCTACTACAAACGATACAAGTTCCAGATCGTGGCCAACATAATGATTTGATAAATATGGTATGATTGAAAAGAATAAAACGACTATGTGTATAATTTGTAACGAAAAAGTTACTTCTGGTAAAAATACATTTTGAAAAATTGCATTCCGATCTCTCAAGGTGTTGTAATTTTTTGGCACGTAGTTTATTTTGTATAAAAGATAAAAAGAGAATCATCAAACCAGTATTTTGAAAAGGTGTGTAATTCCAAAAAATAGTGGTATTTTTATTTTAACAAAAAAAAAAGGGTTTGAATAGTGTCATCATGGGAGGGGTAATTACATAAAAAGAGAACGACGTTTCTTGTCTTTAAGTGTAAGATATTAATTTACAACTATGTTTCGCTGGCTTATGGGAGGGGGAGGGGGTAAATTACTCCCATTTGCCCATAGATTGTCGCGTCGCTCCACTGTAGTAGTGACATGTTCGCTTAGAGCGGTCTGACCTTAAAGCTGAACATGGTGATTGACAGTTCCTACATGAATCTCCAGGAATGAGTCTTAATTAGGTTTCATATAGTTCAAAATTATTTAAAGACATTTTTCCACACTTACATATCGGTTTGTACGCTTTATTAAATAAAATTAAAAGCCGAAAATATTTTATTGTCTATAACAACATATCTACAATCGTTCGTATAGATTTAGATATATTGCAATAAGTTACAAATGAGTTATGTCAACGCCGACTCGATACCAGACCCGAGACATTGAGTGGGGGTTACCCCAAGAACACTGGCCGCAACGGCGAATAGGCATAACATCTATACCTCTACGCATCAATATCCCGTGCGCACTCAGTGCAGTACCCCAACACACTACCTTCTTCCACTTCTTGTAAAAGGCCTGTATATCTACTCGGCGTGGGTTATATTGTTTGTAAATTTAACCGGCCGCGCCATCCATTGATTCACACCTTTTAAGGGCCTCCTCTTAATTTAGAAAGTAATGACCAGGTAGGTACCTATAAAGGTAAGATCGCACTAGTCGACATTGCACTGCAGCGGAGCGACGCGACACACTGCGCGAGCTACGCAAATCAATTGTGTCGTTTAGTGTAGTGCTGCGCAGTTCTGCTGCCGCGTAGTAGGTTCTGTTCCAGAATGCATATAAACAATATTTTGTCGCGTCGCTCCGCTGCAGCGCAGTGTGCGGTCTTAGTAGTGCGGTCTGACCTTTAATATCATATAGCAAGTCACGTCCGTCACGTCACTTTGTTAGTTCATAGGACTGTCTCTTTGGCGCTAAAATCGCCGTCGCGCGTCGCCTACAGAAAGCTGACAATCGAACCATGATGACTAAGGCACAGTATATATGTATATCCAGTAGTTTCACATCGCCAGTAACATGGGTTTCGAACATGGCGCCCAAGGAAATCTGCGGTGTCGCATAGGTGGGTGAAATTGTAACTAAAATATATGAATTTGTTTACAAGCAAAAATCTAACCTACGAAGCCGTTTCATTCTGTCATTTTGTTATAGGAGTGACAATGATGTTGTGCGATTTTCTGTCAATTGTCAGTCTGTTTGAGTATATAGGTTATTTTCGTACCCACTTTGCAATTATTAGTTGCAAATATAGCCGCCAAACGCCATCGCAAATTTCCTTAAATTGATAGACAAAACATCAAAAGCGCCGACACTTACATTAGTGAAACTACTAGATAAGGTTTATACTGTGAAAGGTTACCATGTAGGGAAACTAACCACAGTTGTTGACAATTCATGAATAGAGAAAATTAACAATTGTTATTCTCATTGTAGCGTAATTAAGTAATTTGGTTTGTAGATTTATTTGTTTCTGTTATAAAAACTAAAACCTCTTTACGTTTGTTTAATTGTCCCCTACTATCTAGTGCTTTAGGTAAGCATTCTCATAAGGATATAAGAAAAGGAAAAAAAGCTTAAAAATGTGTCAAGCAGATAAACATATTTGTATAAGGACAGCGCTCTAGTAAATGTAAGTGAAGACGTTTAATTGAGTAAAAGCGTGATTCGCACAACTTCAACGTATTACAGTCTTGTTCGATTAGTCGTCTTTGCTTCCACCTTTATATGCATATTGCAAAAAAAATTGAAAGGTTGTAAGTAAATCAAATTTCCCGCTCGTAATTTTCAGTTTAACGGGCTAACGTTATATGGTTACTGAATACAAAATTTACAGTGACTTTATTATTTATTAGAATGTGGCCATAACGTGGTGTCGTTGTTGATTGGCTTAACTCGTCAAGTGGTAAAATCCGCCATTAAGATGTGCATTAAGATTCCAAACATTTCACGTTTTAGATGTCGTTTATCACCGATCCCTGTATTTAAAGCGTTTAAAATTGCGTTTATTACCGTTAATTGTGCTTGAAAGTAATTCAATCCTGATTATATCACGTGTCTTTCACTAATCGTTATTTTTATCGATAAACTGGTAGTTTCGTAATAGTTTTTCATAAAATAATAAGGTGAGTACGTTTTCCTTATGAATCAAAACTGTTTTATTTATAAACGCTAATTGATGTCAATAAAAATACTTATTCCTATTAATTTTTTAAAGTATAAACTTTATTATTTACGATTTATTTTTTATTATCTGTACCTATTACATAGATATTAAACTATAGCATATTTGAAATTTTAATGGCGGCAAGTGGACGTGGTTTCTCCTATGTCCACACTCTAATAAATTAAGGGCGGGTTGTACCTTAAGCAGTTCAACAGACCGTTCAACTGAACCACCGATAACCGGTGAACAAGCGTTGTGCCATGCGTAGTAGACTAAAGTTCAATTGATCCTGGTAACTTTCCTGTTGTTGGTAGTGAAATCTATCGTATGCTATCATTTTGACAGCTAATTGACAGTTTTCAATTTTAATTATATAAGTGAATAATAATTGTTTTTATTGCTTTCATCCCTAAAATCAGGTAAGAATTAGATATAAAGGTGATGGTAACTTGTTATCAAAAAAGAGGACGTGATTGAAGACGAACATTGTATAAAAGAAGCGAAGGATAAATTAATCATGTGTCAAATCGAGGGCTATACTTTTGGCTAAAACCAACTAAATTTGGACGTGGTTCAAGGCCAGAGGAAGAGCACTATTATGATAATTTGTTTTTTTTTTGGAAAATATAAAACGTATTTTTGTATGATCCCAACAAATACTATGAGATTCAAAATGATTGTCGTAATAAAAAAACTGTTTTCCGGAAAAAATTATCTATACTTATTACCAATTTAATGAGCGAAGTTAGCTACATACAAATTTTATACATTAAATGAATTTTCTTGACATTTAGCGACATTGGCGTTCGTGTTGTAATATCTTTCGATTATTTATCTTATATTTCTTTTCAAACCGTTTATATTTACATCTAATATCACAACTAGTATTTCTGAATACTGTAAGAAAATAAGGGATTTATCTGAGGTAATTAGCTCAACAAACAGGTAAAAATCAATATTAACATTAAGTGAAATAGTTTATTACATTTTATAATTTTATAGGCTTATCATACACTTCAGCGCAACGAGCTGTCAAAAGAAAGTTACATTTTCATCCCTACAAAGTTTCTGCGGTACAGGAATTATTACCATTAGATCACGATAGGCGATTGGAATATTGTCATTGGTTTAATAACAATTTAAGGGACGACGACTTGCTAAACAAATCATTTTTATCGGATGAAGCCTGGTTAACAGGCTATATCAATTCACAAAACTATCGTATCTGGTCTGCAGAAAATCCACACGAATTTCGAGAAACGCAATTGCATCCCGTAAAAGTTGGAGTTTGGTTAGCAACGAATAATAGGGCCAATTTTCTTCGAGGAAACTGTAACAGCCCAACGTTACCAACAGATGTTGGAATTGTTTATTGCAGAGTTACAAGAAAATGAGCTTGAAGCAGGTTATTTTCAGCACGATAATGCTCCAGCACATACTGCTCGACAAACCTGCCAATATATTCAACAGTTTTTTGCTGACAGGATCGTTAGAGCACAAAGATGGGCACCAAGATCGCCTGATCTAACCTCATTAGATTACTTCATGTTTGGCTATCTAAAAAATAGGATCTATAGAAACCGCATGCATATCATAGAAGAACTGAGAGATGCAGTTTTGTCACTTAATAATTATACTAATTGTATGTTATAATTTAAAATAATAAATAAATTTAGTTAAACACCAGTTAGTACTGAATTGTATAATCATAATTTAGTAAAGTTAAATTAATTACATTTCATTTTTACAAGCAGAAACACCAATCCATAGTCGTTTATATAATGCGAGTTCAAATATAGGTTACGTTTTCCTTATTTATGACAGATCTGTTTACTTTTTTGTGTTCCAACACTGACTTAGTTCAAACCTTCATTACAAACACGCGGCATATACCTACACCCTGTTACTATCTATAGGAGCGAAATTCACAATCTTTTTGAATCTCATAGTAGATATTATTATTATTTTTCAAAATGATTTTCGCGTTCCCTAGAATTTTGTCTTTTCCTTCTATTTAAACAAATTTCGTACATTTCCAGAAAATCTTGTTCTTCTTCACTAAAGTCATTCAACAAGTCCATTCTTAACTTGGTAAGAGCGTCAAATATCTGATTAAAAAGATACGAGAAAGAAATGAAAAATGACAGTTGTACAGCTTGAACTGGCTTGAAGGGCCAAAATTTGGGTTTCAGCTTGAATCAAAACGAAGCGCTTGAACGGCGATCAATTTTGTTGGTACAACGAATAATTTTCTCTAGAACGAAATTCACGCCCTTGAACTTGATTGGTACAACCGGCCCTAAGTCATTCTACAAAACGTATTTATTATCTATGGTAATGACACAGATTTTTGCCAAATAGTGATGAATTAATGATTATTAACGTAGACACTAGACATAAATATAGTGCACTTTTTAATACGAAAATATCAGTACGCAAGTAATTATTTTAAACTACAAAAATCATCGTTTAACAAGTATTTTAATCCTTACAAGTTGTTTTATAAGGTTAATTACTTGGCATCTGTCAAAGCTGTATGTCAAAAAACTGTACGTTAGTTATAAATTTAATTTGCCGCTATTTACATCATTTTTGTTTATAAGTATCTCAAGTTAATAAAATTTTGCTGTGTAAACGGGTCTACTTCCGCTGGTCCTCATAATTTTGAAACAAGGTATAAATAGTGTTACAGAATACTCCACAAAGGAGATATATTTTTTCAGGTCCTTCTAAATTATTTATTTGTTTATCCATCTACTTACGTTCACATTTATAACGTTACTCATATTACATAAATTTGCAGGGAAATATAATCCTCTGAGGCTTTCAACTTTCTCTCATTTCCACCGGAAATTTCTTTTGCGTAAACATATAATACAACTTCACAAACACTTTCATACAATGTTCTACAAAACATAATATGACTTTCATAATCTACCTATGCCAGGTCACATTACAGCGAAACATGAAGTTATTAGATTTGCGTTCCGAGAAATTCGCTTTATACTTCGGTCGGTACGACAACAACACAGACGTAAATTTAAAAGGTTCAACGGTAAGGGATGTCAGAAACACGAACCTCAAAATACATTTTTTTTTTGTTTAGAGAGAACACTTCTCTTTTTTCTCTTTTGATCGGACCGGCAATTTTTATCCCTAAAGCTATTCCCCCCGGCCGACGGAAATGTTATCAGGACAAAATATAAAAAAAGAAAACAAACAGGGAAAACAATGTACGGCGAGAGCTCGACGCGTCTCGTCGCGAAGACGGCATCGATTGGTTGACTGCTTACCTTCTGGTGTCAGAGCCAGCATACAAAAGGGTTCACCCCTAAGACGACTTCTTGTAGAATAATTCCGAAGGAATACACGTCGCCCGGTTGAGTGCCCTTTTTCCTCAAACTGCTGTGACGTAACAGTTCCGGTGCCGTCCATAGCAGTTCTGAAACAGAAAGTATCAAATCAGGGGACTAAGCTCCTATACGATACATGTTTTTTAAGTTCTTAAAGTTCATTGTGTTCAACGAGACACAAGCGACGTAACTACACACTTCAAGAATGAGAAATATTACTTGCAAAATCCCTCTCCGCCGTATTTCATACTTTATACCGGATGTGCCATTACTGTATCGGCGAAATTTAGCAAAGTAAATAGTACATTATTGAAAAAATATTCATCTTGGGGATATTTATTAATCATTCACTCATAAAATTCCAGGCAACAGTAATAATTGTCGAGTAAAACTTCTTGGGATGTGCTAATTTTGTACGATCGATACTTATTCTTATGTAAAAAGTTTAAAACTTTTGCACTATTATTAAATCCGCAAACAATTTCGATATCACTGTTATTTATGTTGTATGTATGTAAATATTGTTTGAAAACGTCGGATTCTATTACGAATAGTAGTCGCGCTGAGAATGAATCTTTCGGGATCATTTACTGCAAATAAATCCTGTGTAACTTCTGCTGAATTGAAACCGTAAAATTGTTTTATAATAAATAGTTTTTCCTCGGGAGTATAATATTCCATTTTTTATAATATAACTGACCACGATCAAAACTTACTAACCGTTATAGAATTCTAGGACCATACCCTAACACCCAGTAACGCTTTGTTAAGAAATGAGCGAAATTAATTGAACGTCGGCTAAACTGAAAGTGAATTTACTCCTGTGTTTATGCATGCCTAGGGCGGCGTTCCTCTCACCTCGCCGTCGAGCAAAAGTGCTTGGGATGTGCTAATTTTGTACTTTCGATACTTATTCTTATGTAAAAAGTTTAAAACGTTTGCACTAATTTAATTAAATCCGCAAACAATTTGTTTAAATGTCATACTAGGATTTTATTCCACTATTGCACAAACTTGAATTTCGATATCACTGACATTTTTCGCTAGGACATTTTTATTTTCGTTATTTATTGATGTAAATGTTGTTTCAAAACGTCAGACTCTATTACGAATAGTAGTCGCGCTGAGAATTAATTTTTCGGGATAATTTACTGCAAATAAATCCTGTGTAACTTCTGCTGAATTGCCACCGTAAAATTGCTTTATAATAAATAGTTTTCCTCCGGCGTTATTTTTCACAAAATAATAGACCGCGATCAAAACTTACGTCACCTCGAAACATGATTAGTATTAGCCCTTCAATTAACAACAAAAGAATAACATACTACGCTACATCTGTTTTTAGGATAAAATTTAAAATTTCAAAGCACCAATCGTAGAAATTTTCACAAAATTTAGGATATATCCAGAAGAGCACATACCCGTATATCATTGCAAAGGCGCTCTGTTCCTTTAGAACCTGTTTTGCCTGTTCCTGCCCCGGTGATTTTTGCCACCGCCCTTTGAACTGTTTATGTATCCATTCATTGACAGACTTTTTAATTTATGATTTGGTAATGCCAAAAGCAGGACCAATTCCAATAACCTTGATGAACTTCGCCTGGCCAGATCAACCACAGCCTCATTTCCCCTCACTCCCAAGTGGCTAAGAACCCTTTGGCAATTCGCTTTGAGTGCCAATCTCAAATGAAGGCGCTTACGTAATCCCAAATCATCTTAGAGTCCACATTTACGGAAGTAATTTAAATGTAGACTAACTATCAGAGAAGATAGCGACGCTTTTAACTGGTCCTATCCATCCTTCTATTTCTCTCACACAATGGTGAACTGCAGCAACCTCAGTCTGGAAACCGTTCTGTCTTTGCTGAACCTTACACCACCTCGGCTAGCACGACCAGAGGGTGAAGGGGGTACCTCCCACTTATTTGGAGCCTAATAGTAAATCAACTCTTTTGCGGCTAGACTGACCTAGGCATACTTTGCGAAGGATAAGCTGATGATATTGTCATATATGCAAAGGGAAATTTTGATAATAGGATTCAACTTTACGAGAAGATGCTGTGAGTCGGTGGGACGTAATATTAATCCACTAAGACCATTTTAATAGCATTCACAAAGAAAAGGAAATCCAATCTGAAGACCATAGAAATCGATCGGAAAAAATTATTGCAGAACGGGGGTTAGATATCTAGGCCTTGCCCTAGACAATAAATTTCTCTGGAATAAACATGAACTTAAAGTAATCAACATGGCCAAAATAGCCCTCCCCAAAATAACGTACTGGAAAAAAAACTAGGGGTGCAACCCAAGAATACTGCTTTGGAGGTATGCAACGAAAGTGAGACCAACCTCTGGGGCAATAGCTTGGAGCAAAAGAACTAATTTGGCCACTTCGAGAATTAATCTCTTTAGCCCTAAGTGCAAAGAAGCCATCAAAGTAGTGTTGGATCCTACCCCTCAAAAGGAACGATTAGGTATAAGCCTCGATCTATATGTCAAAGAAAATCAGCTTTGTGAAAGAATTTTTCACAAAGCTTAGCAACAACAGTGACATCAAAACATCACCTTGAAACTGAATACAAATGCCATCAAATGCTATATGGATGGCTCCAAAATCTCAGATGGAACTGGAATAAGAAAATGTTGTCCTAAAATCAAGTATTTCAAAAACTTGGGGAAATGTTCAAGTATCTTTCAGGCGAAAGTAAAATTGTGGGTAAATTGTGGATAAAAATTTAACATAATGAAATTTGTTTTGAATAACCATTATTATAGGTTGGAATTTGGAATTGGATGTTACAAGAAAAATACCGTTAAAATTGATTAAGATCACTTGAGACAAGTCCGTCTCTTAGAGAGGTTGGTTAGTAAATCATTCGAGTTACAAATTCTGTAAAAGTTATAGCTTTTGATTGTCTTCGCAAGGCACCAACTGCCCTCGAGAAGTCGGTTTAACTACATCACTATGAAGGATAGGAAAGAATACAGAATATTTAACATATGAAAGTACCCATATAGGAACATGGAACTATAAAATTTATAAACTAAATGAAAAAGAGTACCTATATAAAATGTTGGTCTGACGTCGCAACTATTTCGGTCAATAAAAAACTAGCAATTTTTTATGGTCACCGACTGCAAGGTCTGTCCTAGTCAGCGCTATCAATTAATGCGTAAGTTTAACATGATATGTATTAATACCCAATTATTAGGGGACCCTGACTAAAAATACACATTTTCGTACTCAAACGCGGTAAATGACCGTATTTCCACAACTAATATTAACGTGTATTTTTTTTTTCTGTGTGGCTATTAATATCCACAAAGAAATTTTGAAATAATTCTTGTTAGCATTACTTTAATTGATTTTTATCGTAAACCTTACATTAAGCTTTTTATAGCTCCTAAAATTATTTATATCTTTAATATTAATTTTCTTCAATGAGCATTATTTAGAACGAAAATAGAAAGAATGTCTCTAATAGCCGAAATTTCGACCAGTGAACGTTTACAGGTTAAACCTGATATTTTTCTAAATTATTGGACATCTTTTCATAATTCTCAACGGCTGTTGAAGTTATTAATTCCCCGGCTATAGGAAGATTAATTTCAAGGGAAATAAAGGACGAGAAGGTACTTAACTTTTTCGAATATTACCGCTAACAATAGCTTTAGCACTCTCAACAGCGCTTCGCTCTTATTTTCTCGTATATCCCCAAATTAAACGTTTTCATAACACATTGATTAATAACTCCTTATTAAATATAAACGTAATTGGTGAGGCAAACCCGATACTTCATTGACGTGGTGGACAGATTTTAACGAGAATGAGTATTTTAGCAAAATCCTTCTATGGATACAGTGTAGATGTCTACGTATCAACCATTAGTCATGCTAAATGACTGGTGAATGGGATCCTACCGAACATTTATTAGCATATAAATCAAATCCTATAATAGGATGAATTACCTAATAATAGAATTAGGTATCAGATTATCGAAACCTGATAGGCAAACCTACTAATAGCGGTGTAATCGACGGTGGATGCAATGTTTTGCAAACAGAATCGAACTTCTGGCTCGATAAGCAAGACGGAGGTTATAAAATTACTAACATCGCGATTCGGAATTCGAGATGTGCTTTCGCGATTTTACGTGAAGAAGGAGAATAAATTGCTTGCCGATTCGATTTGCTGGCCAAATATTTACAGAATCCAATTAATACAGAATTCAATCAGTTGGAAATTTTTTGATCTATTTGCTCAGATACCTCTGCTGTTGTTTATTAAATACATATTGATTATGCATAATCAAAGAGTAAATTGCATACAAATAAAATATTAATGAGAAAACATCAGCAAAAAGACGCTCGTTTGCTTATGTTTTCATTAATCAAATAGATCAACAAATGTTTTCCATATCATTAGTGATGCAAAAATGTGTACAATTTATCTCTACATTTAATAATAATAATACATGCCTCTATTGCGTTTACGGAAAACACAAAACAAAAAAGTAAATACAGAACTTAAATGAAAATACAATGATGGGGAAAAAATAAATAACAGAAATTAATTTCTATTCATTAAAGAAAGGTAAGTGATGAGAAAGAAGTTCAGTTAATGCTGCTTTTTACCTAACCCTGTGTTGAGCTTAAGATTCATTATTTAAGTAAAAACCTACATACTATAACTTAAGTCTAAATTCGGCGTGCACATTATAATGACCATAAATAATAATAATAATAATGAAAATGAAAAGATACTATATCTAAGCTCTAAAGTTATATGTTCTACAAAAGTAATTGTAAGTATAATATAAGAATATTCTACTATGCAACAATGAAATGAAGAAATGGTAAAGCAATGACCAAGTAAGCACATATTAACCTGAGTATGAACCAAACTTTGCAGCTCTCTCCTACTATTCAGCCATCCCGTATCTTTCAACTTATGCGAAATGTGCTCGTATTTCCTAAGTCCGTGGGATATACCTAACGCACGCGTTCTGAACTTTTTGGATGCAATTAATGGAAATAGGATCTAAGCACGGGTGATAGACCTCTGCGCAGTACATGAAACGAGAGAGAACGCCCGCTGCAAACAGCCTTCTCTTGATATCTTTGTTCAGAGTTGCTCTGTAGTAGTTAACTTGGTGAAATGTAATGCTTTCGGACTCATTCCAAGAATACAGAAGGCCCTTGAAATAATTGTTGCCCAACACCAATATTACCTAAATCTACATTTTCTCCAACATCAAAGAGAATGTCATTATTTTCACACGAAATATTGTGCAATATAGCTGTTGCTATAATGATATCCTGATTTAAAAGGACACAACATCTCATTCCTACTGAAAGAATGGGAAACCGTCGCGTCGTTTCCAAATTCCGAGCGTCCTTTCTACTGCATTTCTTGTTCGTATTTGGGCTTCATTTTACAAAGTCTCCGCAGCAATAATTGGATTATTTAGAGATGTTATGAGATATTCTCTAACAGAATAACCGCTATCACCCAAAAGTAGTCCATTTCCCATTTCTCCAGCTTCAAAACGCAACTTAACAAGTGAATTAAAAAAGAATATTTGAATCATGTGCCGATCCAGGCCAACAAGAAATGATATCAATAATTTTATTAGAGGCATCACAGACCACTTGCACATTAATAGAAAATTAATAAAAAATACCCTTTTCTATTTCTGCACATTTCTGCATTTGCACCACCTGTAAAACAAGTTGTAACTATGTATACATAACTCTATAATTTATTTATGCTATACCCGGCGATTGGATTCGCACATGTGTACCGTCAAGGGCTCCCAAAACTTTTGGAAAACGTGACATTTCATACAATTTATTTATTATTTCATTTCTATCATGTGGCGTTTCAGGCAAATGAATAAACATTGTTTTTAAACGCGCTAATGCAACGGTAACTTTTCTTATAATTTTTGCAGCAGTACTGTGTGCATCCTTCCGAAATCTGCTACTGTGATATAAGTACGTTGCTCCCGATTAATATGATTAACAATTTCCATTTCTTTGTTGATAAATAGACCCTCATATTCTTCAAATATCTCCATATTTTACTCAGAAAAGTCATCATATATTGTTTTCTAACCTTCAAACACGACTTAACAAATGTCAAACTGTCAAGCAACATCTTAATCGGTGTTTGAGCTGTCAAGTAAAATATCTGGCCAGTAAGGAAATTTTACTCAACGAGTAGTGCTACTCAGAGGTGAATAAACGTTTACTTGCGCTAGTCTGTCGAGTACACAACTTGGCACTTTACTCAAAGATGAATAAACCGGTCCTAAATAAGACTTTTTAAATATTTTTCTCGGCAAAAAAAAAACTGCCTAACACAAATGTTGTGCGTGAAGTCATTTACAGCGAGGATTACTTTTAAACGCAAACCTTGTTTTTCGTTAACTTGGTTAGTCTTCTTGTGAGTAGCCACTTATTCGGGGGCAATATATCATCGTGCATTAAATGGAAATAACTGCAATATAAATCGTCATCTGGAAAAAAAACTACTCTAAGATCGACTGATCCAGAACTTTACTCATAGTCGAACACTCCTTAGAGTATTTATATATCCTATCAAGTAACTCTCAAATTAGTTGGAAGATGCCAGCAAGACCTAAGAACTCTAAGACTAAACTAAGTTAGTGAGGTTGTGCTAAATATGTGGGGATTGTGGCTTAAGATGTTATATTTCAGTGTAAAGTCTGTTATTCTAGCTACTAAGAGCTATTTTTTCAAATATCTTAGATATATTCGGTATCAATGCTATGGGTCTGTGGTTTTTTATAATCTTTTTATCTCTATTTTTGTATATATAGAGTATATTTCAGCGCTTTTGAAAATGTTCCGGATTCTAGCGACAGATTGATAATATGCGTCAGTAGATCCGCTATACTGCTTGCACATTGTTTTAATAAGGATGTAGGCATTTCATCATAACTCGTAGCAGAAGTGTTATTCAAGTAGAAATTAGAAAATCATTAGTAAATACTTATATTTCCCTACTGAAAAAGTCCAAAATCATAGATCGCTTTATGTAATACCGGGAAATAGAAACGTGAAATTACGTATTAAACACGCCCATGTTGTTGCATTACTTTGCAATTAAAAATTGCCGATGCGCGATCTAGAAACGATGCGAAACTGAAAAAAGCTACCGCAAAAACTGCATCCGGTTTCAAATTTAATAATCGACCACGGCAAACAAAAAAAAATTAGTGCCGGCCGATGCACAACGGCTCATTCCGTTATCATTCTGCGTATCGACGCAACAAATTGACGGGACGCGATCGTATTTCACAACGACGATCCGGGAATACGTTTTTCAATACACGGGGGTGTTCGTGAGCCGACGGTGCGCCGGAAGTGTATTAACGAATTTCTAACGACTACCTCGTAGAGCGTCTGTAAATCCCTGGCGAGGACGCTATCGGAATACACGACGGTCTCTTTCGCTTTCCGTCTCTCCCTCTCTCTCTCTCTTTTAGTTCGGAATATAACAATGCTCCACGAATGCCGAGCCTAGCGTCATTCCTAACGTCCAACATACAAACAGGAATGCGAGCGAATGCTCCTGCAAATCGTTCAATTATAGGCGGAAATTGCTATTTCGGCGTTCCTATGCGATATTGTACATTTCATATTATTTGAAGTTGTCACAATTGCTTTGAAACATTGTCAAGAGTGCAGAAACAAAAATGCCATCTTCTGGAAATAATTTTAATGAAGTGCAGATATTTTTAGTTCTATTGTATTTATCATTCGTATCGGGAAAAGATTTGAAACTGTATCTCCTTTTCAAGTACAAGTAAATTAAGAATGAATATAACAGAAACGCGCATTCAGTAACTTTTTACTTATAAAAGCACCATCAAAAAGTTGTGGTTCCTTCCTTTGTTGTTTTTTTCAAACTCTCAATATTTACTTCCTAATGTATAAATATGATTACTTTTAATAAGTTTAAAGTGTTTCTGAAATTTGCTGCTCGAAAGGAAGAAAAGTTCGGGAATGGTTCGAGGAACATCCTGAAATTGTGTTAATAGATTGGCCCACAAAGCCGCCGAACTTAAATCCCATTGAAAATCTATGGGCTATCATCACAAATATTGGTATGATGGCCAAAATTTAAATTTACTGCAGGTAAATATTCTAAGAGCACATACAGGTGTCCCATGACGTGACTGCCAGAGTTCAACCATGTATTGATGAAGCAATTTCCAGACAAAAATGTCAAATGAACATATGCCCAAAACTCTTTCGTAACTAAGGTGCAAGCACTTGAAGTTTTAGATAACCCTATAGACACTAATGCAAGTATTAGGTACCTGCCGCTCTTTATTTCGTTGTTATTAAAACGTCAGGGTAGCTGTGATTTATTATTTATTATTTATTGTGACAGCAAACGTCAATTAAGTTAATTGAGCGTTCGTTGATGTTACATTTGTTAAAGAAAACTATAACCATGTTAATTTTTTCGAATGAAAAATACAGAAAATATTTTAATGCGTTTTAATGTAAATACTATAATTGTTCTCATGTTAGCCTAGGTTCCGTGGATAAAGAAAATATTGCGATACCATAGCAACGTAAAATAACATTAAAAGTGTGGGTGTAAAATTTTCACGTCAAAAAATCATCCTAAAGTTGCACAATGAAATTTCAAAAAAAAAGGATGTCAACCGAAACTGTGAAAATTAAAAATTGGAGCATTGAGCCATCATCAAGTACCTGTATTTGAAGGGGTTAAGAGGTAAGCAGATTTACGAAGATATGCGACCGTGAAAAAATGGATTGCGAGCTTCAAACGGGGTAAATTTTCCATTGAAGAGGAACGCCAAAAGGAAATTCCAGTTTCTGTGTCCTTTCCAAAAATGTTGATGCAGTTGTTGACATAATTTGTCAGACCGTCCAATTGGGCTGAGGCATTGAGTATTTCATATGAACGCTTCCATCATATAGTTCACGCCGATTTGAACATGAGAAAATGTCTGCAAAATGGATCCACAAATGTCTGAGTGTGAAAGGGAGGAAGCATCGCGTTCGATCTGTGCTCGGTTTGAAAAAGATGCAGACTTCTTAAGCCGTATTGTTACTACGGATGACGCAGTTTCATCCGTAGTAACAATACTAATAAATGTCTACCGCCCAGAAACAAAACAACAATCGATGGAATAGAGGCACACTGGTTCTCCAAAGCCTAAGAAGTTTTGTGCTCAAAAATCTGCTGAAAAAATTCTTGCTTCAGTTTATTGGGATTGCCATGGAGTTAGAGGTAATTGATTTTCTGGATGAGGATAGATCAATAACTGGGAATTATTATTCGACGTTGCTGACCACTCTACGACAAGAAGTTAAGAAGAGAAGACGCGGAAAGTTGTCCAAAGGTGTATTATTTTTGCAAGACAATGCCCCTGAATACAAATCGCATGTTGCCATGCAAACGATTCGTGATTTAGGGTTCGAATTGCTCGAATACCCTTCTTATTCACCAGATCTGGCTCCGTCCGACTATCATATCTTTCCTCAACTGAAAAAAAGTTTAAAAGGTCGTAAAGGATCTAGCCGGTTAAGCATATGAAAACTGCAACTCGCATCTTATGAAGAGTTATTACCTTGTTTTTATTATTCTTCATCTAAAATAGCCACACAATTAATTTCACATCTCTAACCCCTACTGTAAGGGAAAAATGAGGGTGACAATCCTTAATGTAAACATTTTTTTTAAGTACCTATAGAAGATATCTTTATGCAATTTAAACTGTACTTGACTATCCATAAACTCATTATAATACTTTTTTTCAGAGTTTTTGTGAAACTGGAAACTGTAAAAAAACGAGAAGTATATTTTTTGGGAGTGATTTTTTATACTAACCCCCAAAGTGACACCTACTAAAAAAAATATATTTTATTTGTTTATTGGTTAGCTACTACATGTTAAAGTTACAAAAGGGTCGAATTGGTGGAACATAGTTAAAAAAAGAAAAACCAATTATGGATAATGTGCATATGGGTGCATTCCATATCAACCGGAACACCTAAGAAAATGTGATGTTTTGGATCCTTTTTATATTTTAAATTTGAAGTCTTTGTCCAAACTTAGAAGACACGTATTTTTTCCTAAAGCTCTTCAGTATTCCTTTACAAAGATATTCGCAAACAAATTTTGCAAAACCAATAAAATAATCGCAGAAGTCATGATGCTTGGTTATGCATAAATTAAAAGAGTGAAACAAAGTACATATAAATCATGGTTTATTTTAAAGTTGAAACTATAGAGTTTCATTTAATAGTGCCTAAATTAGATTGTAATTTATTATGACCCCCTTTTTCTTCTGTTAAATGAAATAATATCTTTTTACTTTATGGTTACCGTGAACTTAAATTTTCGAAAAAATATAATATCCTTTAAACTATGTTCTACAAAAATAGAAGTATTTGAAAATGTACCGAACACTGTACCGAGTCTACATCACACATCACAAGTTCGAAATTCGTGCGGTCGAATGTTGTAGAATCGCATATTTGACGAGTCCAATTTCAATATTTTATCGAGTATAGTACAGAGTAGTCGTCATCATATCTGATGAGCTACGAAATATTGATTGTTTATAGTTTATTTGTAGGTGTGTATTTTGTTATAAGAACATATTTATGACGATAGGTATAGAGATAGTTTACAGGTTTTAATATAGTTTGTGGTAAATAATTGATACATATGCACATATCCATAATTGGTTTTTATTTTTTTAAAACTATGTTCCACCAATTCGACCCTTTTGTAACTTTTGTAAAATGTAGTAGCTAAAATATATTTTTTTAGTAGGTGTCACTTTGGGAGTTAGTATAAAAAATCGCAAAAAATATACTTCTCGTCTTTTACAGTTTCCAGTGTCACAAAAACTCTGAAAAAAATATATTATAATGAGTTTATGGATAGTCAAGTACAGTTTAAATTTCATAAATATATCTTCAATAGGAACTGAAAAAAAAATGTTTACGTTAAGGATTGTTATCCCTATTTCTCCCTTATACTATGGGTTAGGGATATGAGATTAATTGTATGGCTATTTTAGATGAAGAACGATAAAAACAAGGTAATAACGCTTCATCAGATGTGAGTGCAGTTTTCATTTGCTTAACCGGCTAGACCCTTTATTTCTTTGTTTTAAAGCAGTATCTATCGTTTATAACTAAAGATATACGTATTTCTAATAAAATAGATATTTTTTTTCATTTCATTGGCGTTTGCATCCAAAGAATATATGGATCAAAGAAGTTCAAAGAGTTCTTGGATACCTATTTAGAGAAACATTTATTTCCATTTGGATATCCAAATTGCATAAAGATATCTTCAATAGGTACTGAAAAAAAATGTTTACGTTAAAAATTGTCACCCCCATGTTTCCCTTATGAGCCCTTGGAGGTACATCAATTTTTTTCAAAAAAAATAGAGTTGTCATTCAAGGAAACATTAGTAGCTGCTGGAAGCTCTGCAACAGATGATTTATTTGTCGCTTCTTCTTGGTTATGTAAGTTTCTACGATTTCCTTTCGGAAGCACCGATCCATCACTTCAAATAAAAACAAAATGGACTTGCCAGGTTTCCAAAATATTGCACTGTATATTACTTTACAGCAAATTTGAAAGCGAAGCCGAGTTTATTTGCGCGAAACGAATTGTTACATATTATCCCGAATAGAAGGGATTGTCTCACGTATTTCTATCGCTACAGTGCCCATGGATTGGCCGAACGCAGGCTACATCGTCCTGCCGCGATCCACGTCGGCAAAATAAAACCATAAATATCGGAAAGAAATCCGAAATAATGGCCAATTTGACCGGGACTATTTATCTGTACTTTGTTTGCGTCTATCGTCCTGGATATCTTTTTTTTTTTGGAACGTTTGACATGGAACCGCACAGGAGAACTTTAACCTTATTTATGATCAGTGGAAATACGTTCTTGTCATTATTTTCAAATTTCGTTTCAAGCTTTAATCGCTATTTTCTAAATAGCAAGCATAGCATATTCTAATAGAAGCATTAACTATATTGGAAATTAGTAATATGCTATAAAATGTTCTTTCCAATCATTTATTATTAACAAATCACTGTCGACCGGTTTCGGCTTATGCCATCCTCTGGACACACTAATATGAAATTACAGAATTATAGTATGTCACTAATTAGAGAATTAAAATTTATATACTTACATACGTCATAAAAGAATTATAAGCTACGTCATATATAGCAGATGTAATTATAAACATTTACAATAAAAACAAACAAATAAAACAAGACAATGCACAAAACAAAATAAAATAGAAACAGGTTAAAATGTGTTAAAATATGACATTAAAATTGTGTATGAAAACGGACTAGAATAAAGTTTTGTTTTCAGTTTTGTAAAATTTCTTTAATGTAAATAATTTTTTGTACTATTTGAGTGTGTGTGCATTATGTGTATGTAAATGTTTTAAAATGTATGTGTGTGTTTGTTGAGAATGTACGTATTTGTTAAAATAGGATATGAATTTAATTTGAAATATTTTAATGTAATGAGTGTGATAAAATGTAATGTGAAGTATGGATGGATTTTGTTCAATAAGTTGTTTTTATGACAAAAATTAACATTAAATGATTATTATGTTTGTGCATGTATGTGTGTTGTTGTGTTTATTTAGATATGTGAAGATAGGTGGCGTACTATACTCTAATCGTTCGTTTAATAATATTACATTGTTGTTTTCCTTATATTTTTCTATTGTGTATGCTTCAAGTAATTTTAATTTTAGACTTTTATCACAAGTATAAATTAATTTTATATTGTTTTCATTATTCCCTGTGTGTCCATTGTTGACCAGATGCTGATAGAAATTGGATTTTGTTTGTTTTTGGTGTTCATTAATTCTTATTTCTAATCTTCTTCCTGTTTCTCCAACATATATCGCATTACAGTTATCGCATTTTATAGTATAAGCACCATTCTTTTGTAGTATGTTTGTATTTCTATTTTGTATTATCTTCATTAGGTTGTTATTAGATTTAAATGTGGGTATTATATTGTACGGTTTAAAAAAATAGTTAAATCCTCTATTTCAATTGTAAATTTCAGTTTACCGTGTATGTTATTAATATAAGATAAGAAATTGTTAATATCTCCTGGAGTGCCCTCCCATAGACAAAATATATCGTCTACATACCTGGCCCACAATTTAATATGTTTGAAGAACGGATTGCTGTTATTCATGATATGGTGTTGTTCAATAAAATTTAGATATATAGGTAGTGTATAGTACGCCACCTATCTTCACATATCTAAATAAACACAACACACACACATGCACAAACATAATAATCATTTAATGTTAATTTTCGTCATAAAGAAACAACTTATTAAACAAAATCCATCCATACTTCACATTACATTTATCATACTCATTACATTAAAATATTTCAAATTAAATTCATATCCTATTTTAACAAATACGTACATTCTCAACAAACACACACATACATTTTAATACATTCACATACACATAATGCACACACACTCAAATAGTCCAAAAAATGATTTACGTTAAAGAAATTTTACAAAATTGAACACAAAATTTTATTCTAGTCCGTTTTCATATACAATTTTAATGTCATATTTTAACAAATTTTAACGTGTTTCTATTTTATTTTGTTTTGTGCATTGTCTTGTTTTATTTTGTTTCATTGTAAATGTTTATGATTACATCTGCTATATATGACGTAGCTTCTAATTCTTTTATGACGTATGTAAGTATATAAATTTTAATTCTCTAATTCAGTGGTTCTCAAACTCATTTAGACACTGTACCCCTTTTTACCCACAAAACATTTTAGGTACCCCTTCTCAGTTACCGGTACTAAGTAAACTATAATTAAAATATTAAACAAATCTTAAAGCCTTCTATGTAGCATAGAAGTATAGTGTTAACCTTTGAAACTGAATTACGCATCATGTTTAAATAAAAACAAAGAGATATTGTTTACAAACATTTTTATTACATTAAAAACAAACACACACAAAATTTAAAGAACAAAAAGGGCTTACTTTCAAAGAGATTAGTGAGAAGGGTGAGCTTGTTTCCCTTTGCACAGTTTATCAAAATTGGGTTTTAACTTGGTTAAATACAATCTTAAATCATCTTCAACATTTAATTTGTTTCTAGATTTGTTTTTAAGATAGGTTAAACTTTTCACATAAATAAGTGGTGGAAAACCCAACAAGAAATTTAACAGCAGTGCTTGACAGTTCTTTGTATTCCTTCCCAATACCGATCCAGAAATCTACAATGTAGTACCAGCAGTTAAATATTTGTTTTTCAACGTGGGATCACATGATACTTCAATGAGGTGTTCCTTTTGAAAGATAGTCAGGTTAGTGTCCATAGCATCAGCATTAAAGGGGTCACGTATCCAGTTATACTGTTTCTCCAAAGGTGGAAAGTACTCTCTTATGCGGATCTTCAATGCATTCAAATGCTGGCCCATTTGAGTCTTCAGTTCAGTGAAATCAGATATGTTTTTCTCATTATCTTGCAAAAATGTAAGTAATCTTTCAAACGGCTCGCAGTTGTTATTTTCTATTTGTTTTTCCCAGAGAATGAACTTTTTTACCTTGCATCAGTTTTCTTTTCTATATTAAAAATATCAGAAACACTGCTTGCATGGATAAATTCCAGATGTTGAGTTTTCCAAAAATATCACTTAAATAAGCCAACTTCAAAAGCCAATCAAAATCAGTAAGTACAGAGACAATGAGATTTGTGTTCGGTAAAAAAATTATGTAATTCTTTGTGGAGTTCAAATATACGGGACAAAACATTTCCCCGAGAAAGCCATCGTACCTCAGTATATAGCAATAAGTTCTCATGGAGGCTCCCCATATCCTGGCATAGAATTTTAAAGTAACGAGATTTTAGGGGTCTAGTTTTTATGAAGTTCACAATTTTCACACTCTGATCAAGGACATCTTTAAGTTCATCAGGGAGGTGCTTAGCCACAAAGCCTCTCGGTGAAGGACACAATGAGTGAACTTACACTCAGTTGAAACCGTTTTAATATGGCCTACCAGCCCTGTGATGTGACCGCTCATAGCCTTAGCACCATCCATACACACTGACACACAGTTTTTCCACTCGAGCTGGTTTTCGGAAAAAAAAAAATCTAACAAATTGAAAATATCTTCACCTTTTGTCGATGTTTTAAGTGTCTTACAAAATAAAATATCTTCAATATTTCATCTTGAAAAATGCCACGTACAAAAACGATCAGTTGGGCTAGCCAGCGACATCCGTGGTTTCATCGGGTTGTATACCAAAGCAAGACTAGCTCGAATTGCTCCAACAAGTTGTTCTGTTGTGTCATACGCCATATCACTAATTCTCCTTGAAACTGTATATTTGATAATGGAATTGCTGTAATTCTTTTTGCTCGTTCTCTCCAAACATACAGAAACAATTTCTGCTGCGGCAGGGAGGATTAGGTTTTTCGCCAATAGTATGGTTTTTACCAGACTTCCCAATTAAATGACTAACTTTGTAAGAAGCTTTTAGAGCACTTTCATTTTGTTCTGCACCAGAAAAGTGTTTTATCGTGTTTTTCCTACTTTTCAAATCTTCCAAAAGACGTTCAAAGTACCGTAACTCCTTTTGACTAAGTTCTCATGTTTTGCTTTCAAAATGGCGTTTTAAAGAGAAGGTTTCATAGAATTGTTTGATAAAATTTCTGAACAAACAACGCATTGTGGATTAGGCTCGTCTGAGCTTCCAGTCCAAGTAAAACCTAATTTTAAGTACAACTCGTCATATTTTCTCTTTTTACTTTTATATTCATTTGCCAGTTTTTCGGGTTTTTTTATTTTTTCCTTGAGCTGCTCATTAGTAACAAGACGTTCAGGTCTACTTTCATTTTGTGAAGTTGATGGCCCAGAATTTTGATGCAGATCTTCATGAGGCCTTTTCTTTAGGAGCCATTTATCCATTGTTAATTTTTATTGTAAAATTCACTTACGTGGTACCTGACTCAGTTTTCAAACAGATGTCCGTAAACGTGTTTCAACAGGATTCAGTGTCCGCAGAATAACACACCACAAAAATAACACAATACTGAGAGCAAGCTTGTAATAACAGGCAATGCTACTGCAGTGCAGTGACACGAGTGATTGGCCGGCCACACAGCCCCACTCAGATGACTAAGCCCTTAGTGGCGAGCGCACGTCAACGTGTCCATACGTGTCCCGGGTTGTTTTATTTTATTGTTGGCCGGCCGCGTACCCCCTAAAAATTTTCGCGTACCACAGTTTGAGAACCACTGCTCTAATTAGTAACATGTGTGAGCAGAGGATGGCATAAGCCGAAACCGGTCGACAGTGATTTGTTAATAATAAAGAATTGGAAAGAACATATTTTATAGCATATTACTAATTTCCATATATACCACCAATCCAAAACTTCCAATAACTATATTAACTATATTATTTATTGGAGCGAAATAGCTAGCGGAAAACGTTCATCTATTCATTCATTCACACCGTTCTAATTTCCAAATTAGCGCACGTGAAATTAATTCCTAATTATACGAATTAATAACACGGTGTTAACCTAGAACAGCGAACGACCGCCGTAATCACGTATACTTCCAGTGGAAATACAAATGAATAATTCACAATTTACGGGATGCCAAACCCTAACGCCTTCATAGTGTTAATGCTAATGAAAATTCACACCACACATACCACAACAACAATATCCCTTTACGCATCCGAGTGTTTCGAAGATAAGGGAAGGACGCGTGGTTGTTATTTTTGCCCCACAAGTTAACCAGTGGCGTGGCGATGAGGGATTGCTACATCTCCCGTGCGAGTACAAGGAAAGGTGTCGTCGCGCAAAGGAAAAGAGAAAAACGGGGAGACCGCCAAAGAATGGCCGGCGCGATAACGAGGTGAAACCGTAGGTATACCGTCCTCGCAAGAAAGCGGTTTTTCAATTATTCACGGCGTCGCACGGTTCGGCCCCAGTACTTACCTCTCGCGCTCTTCTGAGGCGGCGTGATCCCTTGGGCTTCATAAAAGGCGGGCAAGCCGTAATCGGTTACCTTGAGGACCCATCTAGCGTCGATAACGCAATTTCTGGATGTTAGGTAGCCGTGGACCCTGATCGGTGTCGAGTGTAGATATTTCATGCCCTGTAAATTAATAAATTAGAAAGGTCAAACGTTGGAAGTTATTAAATAAATTTTGCTAGAAAAAAATATATTGACAAAATTTTGTTTATTAAACAATGAATTTCCTTTTTTTTAAATGAAGCTTCTATCACTTGTAGCCGCTCCAGTCAAGAAAATTATGTGATCTTACTCAAACATATGATATAATATCTCCAAAAATGCTTCTTTTGGAACCCAACAAAAATGAGGGTCGAGTTGCATTTAAGTTGCTATTGTCCGCACACTGAACAACTGAATTTTGGTCGAACATAAATTAATTTCTGTAGGAATATGATTGAATATTAGACCTTATGAACCACCTGTACCCTGAGATCGAATAAGGCCGGGAACACATTGTTGTGTTGTGATGTGTCGCAATGCGTGATGTTGTGACATGTCGTAAACATATTGTTCTTTATTCATTGTGTCGATTATGTTCAAATAGGTAATTGGTTTAAAATTTTGTAGTGTATTTTTGTCTTGTTGTCCTATAACTTCAACCTCTTTTGACGAATTTAAAGAGGAAATTGAGCAATGTGTCGCGCCGCGGATGTTATTTGTTCTACAGTACGTAAACAAAAAAAAAAAATGGGTACGCGATATAAATGAAAATAGAAAATCTTTTGGCGAATATCATATTTTGGTTCATAATCGGTTTATTAAAGATGAAGAACGTTTCCATGTGTAGGCACTTTAGGATGTCCAGGGAACAATTTTCCAATTTTACATGGAAAAATAGAAAAAAGAATTAAAAAAAATGGATACAACCTTTCGAAAAGCGATATGCACAGGGTATCTGTTTGTATTTTGATCCCTACCTACAGGCTGTATTATTTAAGATAGAAACACAATTTAAAACAAAAGGTTTATATCTTTTACAATTTCCAAAGTTTAAATTATTTCAAAAATTGGTAAACAATTGAATACAACATTTTGTGTAATATTAAAAATAGTTTATATTCTTTTATTAAATATGGAAGATTCCACGGAAGAAAAACGTGAAATAATTAGAATTTTTTTATGTCAGTAGTAAGAGAATACAGCTAGTAAAGCAACGATTTGGTCAAACTAAATATTGATTTTAAATAGAAGCCCTCCCAAATTTATTTTAAACGCAATCAGAAGAAAGTTCATGAGACGTATTGTTAATTATATAAATAATGGCACTGGTTATATTGAAAATTTTTGATATTTTAGTTTTTGTTTTATTTCTGGTAACTAAATATTCTTTTCTTCTTTATATTAAATTTCATAGTTTTCATGGCAGTCTAGAGTTTTCACTGATACAGTTTAAATGATGTAAAGTCGAGTAATTCAAAAAGAGTTTATTCAAATATCAACAGCATATAAGTAGGTATATATCAGTAAAACGAGGTCTTTCATACTATACAACAATATACAGGGTGTTGTATTTAAAAAAATACAAAAGTGTATTTATTTGTTTACCAAGTTATGAGATAATATCGATCTTGAAATTTGTAAAAGACAATAGAACAAATATCCTATATCTTTTGCATTTAAAGTTTTTCTACCTTAAATAATACAGTTTGTGGGCAGGAGTATAAATGGACATTATGTACACTTCTCACAGGAAAAATCGGGACACCAGCAATTCAGAATTTCAAAATTTCTTGATTGTAAATGCAACTTTCGGAGGACGTATTCACTTATCTTAGCCATAAATCACTTAATTATATATATTACTGCGATGAAAGGTAACGACTAGAAATGTAAGGAGAAAAATAAATATATAGAGGGAAAAAGGTTTATGTATAGAATAAACAAATCGGAGTTTCGGTGGCGGCGTTTCCTTTAGAAATGCCAATGCAAAAAAAAATACATAACAACAAAAAAAAACTCTTGAATAGACGGCTTCATTTAGAAATATATATGTATTTAACTTGTTTGATATTACGTAGAGATAATTCTTTTTTAAGAAAACATGTGGTGATGGGATTTTATTATTCAAAATTATGTTACTCGTTAGTGCTGCTTTGATATTAGTTACTTACTTCGATTTGTACTCGCGAGTATTAGTTTGGCAATAGATAATATGTCAGTCAGCCTCCTCAGTTTTGGGATAATGTGATTTTCACAGATTTATTGACTACTATTGACACTATTATTGATTTATTAATTACTATTGTTGTTTAATATTCTTAAATATTGTATTACTATAAAGTTTTCTTCTATCTATAAAAAATTACCGAAACCAGGTTTAAGATTATTCATAAAATTCTTAAATAAAGCAATTAAGTTCGCAAAGAAATTATTTATTTTATGAACGCCGTTTATTGTATTTTCAGGAAATATATCTTAGCTATCGCCTGTGTAATCTGACGTCGTTGATCTATTTTCTTGAAATATGGCCAACACTGGGTCTCTTTACAAACTGTCTATGTAGCACAGGTTTATTAACAATTATTTAAATATTATTGGATTTATAATACATAACAAACATTGTAAGAAAGCATATTGTTCGTCAATCTCAGTTAGTGCTAAAATATTTATTGTTGAATTTGATACATTTTAATACTTTTTCGTTGCTACTGCCCGTAGCTGTGTTACAGACCAAAAGTGTAGCTATATTTCAATAAAATAGAACGACATTTGATTACACAGGCGGTAGTTAAGTTATATTTGTTGAAAATACAATAAACGTAGGGTTAATAAAATAAATAATTTCTTTGTGAAATTAATTGCTTTAAAAATTTTGTAAATAATCTTAAACTGTTTTTAGTAATTTTTTAATACATAGAAAAATATTTTGTAGTAATACAATATTTAAGAATACTAAACAACAATAATGAATACATCAATAATAGTGTAATTAATCAATGTGAAAATCACATTGTTCAAAAACTTAGGAGGCTGATTGACATATTGTCTATTGCTAAACTATTACTTGCGGGCATAAATCAAACTAAGCAACTAATATCATAGTAATAGGTAATATATTTTAAAATCCCATCGCCATATGTTTTCTTAAAAAAAGAATTATCTCTACAAGTTAAATACATGCATGTGTATTTCTAAATGGTGCCGTCTACTCAAGAGGCCTTTTAGTTGTTATGTATTTTTTTGCATTAAATATTTCCGTATTCGGCATTTCTAAGTAAACACCGCCACAGAAATTCCAATGTGTTTATTTAATGTATAAAACTTTTTCTCTATATACATTTATATTTCTGTTTAAATTTTTGGTCTTTACCTTTGATCGCAATAATACACACAAAAAAGTGATTTATGGCTTTGATAAGTGCATATATCCTCTGAAATCTGCATTTACACCCAAGAAATTTTAAAATTCCCGATTGCTGGTGTCCCGATTTTTCCTGTGAGAAGTGTACAAGGGAAAAATAAACTTCAGCATGTTAAATAAAAATTCATAATTTCTAACGTATTCAGTTAGCAAAATTTCGTCATTTTTTTTTCTAATTTCGTCGAAGAGCTCGTACTTTGCGGCCGAAAAACGTTCTGACGGTTCTGACGTTTGTGACAATATCTGACGCAAATCTGGATAAGTCGGTATTTGACACGACACAACATGTCAGAACTTGTCAGAAAACGTAACATCGGATGCATGTGCACACCATTCATTTAAGTACATGAGAAAACAGTTGTATGAGTTATGTAAAGTTGTGTAGCAACACAACACAACACAACACGTCAGAACAATATGTTCCTGGCTTAAGACTATCCAGATCCTATTCTACTATCCGCGAAGTTCATATCAATATTTACGTCCACTGTTTCAAATGAAGTTAGCTAACAAAATCAGTGGCGGGGAGATTCTTGTTTGATGGTGCGCATGCAACTTAGTATGCATTAATGATGCTTACTATCGATTTTAATACATTAAATTCTTGAGTAAGTTATGTTTTTGAAGTTTTGCCTTGACAGATCCGAAGTTTTTAAAATTTTGTATTATTCGTTTTCACATTTGTTATCACTTTTTTGCATTCTCCATAAATAATAAACAAATTTAAATAATCTTCATACGTGTATTTTTTTTAATTAAAAACTAAGTGACATTTCATCAATGCTGGATTGTTTCCCGAATGGCCATGGCTAACTTAGATACACCAAAGCAGAATGACATTTAGAAAACTACATAAGCTACATTCGTATACCATATACAGATATTTTACTAATTATCTTAAAAAATATCCATTTTAGCTGGATATATTTTATTTAGGACAGTTAGATGAGAAAGAGAAAAATAGGTAGTTGTATTTAAAAAAAAAAATTTTTGACGCTTTTTCAATTCGAAAGTTTAACCGTAATTTTCTGACACGCTATACAGGGTGTTAGGTAAACATGCGGCAAAAAATCAACGGGTTATTTCTTGCCTTATTCTAAGAATATTTTGTCCTATGATGATTTTTGAAAAACCCCTTTGTTTTCAAGATACAGGGTGAACAAAATTGGCAACAACCATATTCGATATTCGTTGAAATTATTAATGTAAATAAAAGTATGGTGCACGACAATGAGTTTATCAAGAACAAAAAATTGTTTACAATGCGTTTTTATTTTTTCGATCTCGATCACATGAAACGGCTGTTTTATCTAGTAGTGGATTTCATTTGAATACGTCTCATCGGTAGCATTTGTTTAGATTGAGTGACGTTTGGCTGTTTGACGTGTCTATAATAGTAGTTAGTGAAATCCTCTATCATGATGTATACGAACGCCGAGATGACTGACATGCATTTCATGTATAGACTTGCTGATAGCAACTCATTAGAAACTAGACGATTGTACATTGAACGATTTCCTGCCCGTAATGTCCCTGACCGAAAAATCTTCGAAAACATTCATCGACGTCTTCGTGAAACAGCCTCAATGAAACGAAGTGGAGGGCCAGGAAGATCAATGACTGCAAGAACGGTACAATTGGAACAGAATGTACTGAAGACGATAGAGGAAGATCCTGGTAGTTCTACGCGAAAAATTATAAATACTTTGAATGTAAGACATTGGATATTTTGGAAAATTCTTAAGGACAATTTGTTGTATCCATACCACATTCAACGCGTTCAGGCACTACTACCTGCTGATTTTCCTACACGTATTGCATTATGTCAATGGATATTGCAACAAACATTAATTCGCGTCCCTCTATTCCTGATACAGTTTCTTTTTACCGATGAAACCAGTTTTTCAAGGAAATAAGGAATTTTCATAATAACCATGTGTGGGCAGATGAAAATCCGCATGAGGTACTTGAAGACCGTTTTCAACATCAGTTCTCGTTGAATCTTTGGGTTGGAATAGTGGGTGACTATCTAATTCGACCGGTATTTCTACCAGGAAGACTTACTGGCGTGGTGTACCGCAACTTTTTGAAAGCACTCAGGCAGCGTGAGTTTCTGGAGGATGTACCATACGCGACAAGAATTGCAATGTGGTGTATGCACGATGGTGCACCACCTCATTTCAGTTTGGTTGCTCGTAATTTTTTAACGGCAATATACGGAAATCGCTGGATTGGTCGAGGTAGGACACACGCATGGCTTGCTCGATCCCCAGACTTAAACCTACTAGATTATTTCTTCTGGGGATATTTGAAGTCAATAGTTTACGCTACTCCAGTGCAGAATTTGGACGATTTGCGAAATCGGATAATTGAACGAGGAATTGTAATAATATATAGGCTGTTCCATTTAAAATAACAAGATTGACAGCCATTTCCGGTACAACCGGATGCTTCAGATTATTAAAAATATTTTAGTTCAATAGCGCACTTCGGCTGAAATTTTCAGAATTTTCTACTGTATACTCTTTCATATTTTGATCGATGGAGTTCCTCGTGAGACACCCTGTATACCGTGTCATTGAGAAAAAAATGGGAACATTCAATCAATATTTTTTTTTTTGCAATTTAAAAAATGTCATTCATTCATCAAGTATCTTTTTATTTCAGTTCATCTATACTATTTGATTGCAATTTAAAAATATTTTTTTCACTTCCTGTTAAACCGGAAACGGACTTTGATTTTTTAAATGACACCCAGAATATTTTTTTCAATTCTGCATTATTTTTTCGTTCTGCACATGTTAAATTTTATAGGTATTTCAAATGAAAGTTTTGCTGTAAATCATGCCTACAAGTAGATAGTATTCCGGACATTTATTTAAAAAGCAAAATAATAATAGCCATGGAAAGCAAAAACGACTGCTTTAAAAATAAATGAAAAAAATATTTTGAAATTGCTATCAAATAACACACATGAACCGAAATAAAAGATATTTGAACATTTATTTTTGTAAATTGCAAAATAAAAAAGTTATTGACTGTTCCCGTTTTCTGAATGACACGCTAGGTACTACATTTTTCTTATTTTCTCAAGTAACTGCTAAATAGTTTTCCTTAATTGAAATAAAACATTCCTTACTGTTTATACATCCAACGAAATAGAACTACATAAAGCACTACAGCAAATAAAATACAACGTAAAGTGTGGATAGGACAAAAACAACCGGAAACGACGCGACCATAAAACAAGTAACATGTGTCGCGCCCGTTTGTTTCCGTTTTTACTGTATTCCTCCTGGCGCGGAATCTACCGGTTTAGATTAGGATTTACTTGCCCGGACGAGGTCCGTCAATAAGCTTAACCTAAAGGACCAGTCTAATTTGATGTCGTCTTGCTGCAGGACGTCTTGCAGGGATCCCCCTGGCGCACCACTCCGACACCAGCGCCGCCCGCGGCGGTTCCGCCAGACATCCTATCAGAGGGTTTAGGTTCTCGTGCCGTAATCCGTGCAGGAGGACCAGTAATTCGACGGCCTTGGCTCGCAGCTCCACTCCGCCGTTTCCGGACGGAACGGGTTTCATTTGCACCAAATCGCCCTGTTAAAAACGTTGCCGGATTAGTTATAGTTAGCTCGAGTTAGTTGCCTGTAAGGCGACCGTACCATTCACATAAAACGTATCAAGACGCGCGAAATTTTAAGGAAAACAACGAATAATGATTATGTTTACGCGGAATTTACATAACACTCATGATTAGCATGGTATTGGAGACGGCACAGGAAATATTACATCGTTATTTAAGCAGTGTTAACGGCACATTTTTGACATTGTCAGTTTGACAAAAGTGCTACGTTAACGTCAGATGAAATGAATATGATAATCTTAATAAAGTTCATTCTTGGTTAATACACAGAGAAAAAAAGGTGTATTGATTCAACCAATAATTGGTTCACTCAACAAATTTTTGTATTTAAATATGCTCAAACCACCGGAATGTTTAAATCAATTACGCAAAATTAGTTGCATTAATGTTTTGAATCAATCTACAATTGTGTTCATTCAATAATCTTAATGTTGAATTAAAATAAATGTTTGTTCAAATCGACCGCATATGCATTCAGTTAACTAATTTTGTAGTTTCATTGACGGTTAAAGCAAATAATTGTTTGAATTAACATATATAATTCAACTAAAAGATGCGTTTTCTTTCAATGAGGTTACTGTTTTGCAATAAAATTTAGATGTGCTGATTTAAACGAAAACTGGTTGAGTGAATGCAAAAAGTTCAAAATAATAATTTTTGTTGTGCCAACATTTTCTTTCAGTCAGTGTACAGTGGCGTAATAACACTCGTCGTTCTTATTAAAGTTACTTCTACAGTGTGGTAAAACCTCAGTCAAGGTTGATGCAATGAATTCTTTATACAGTGAGAGCAACAGAGATTGAAGCGTGCGTAGTTAGACCTTTACCCATAATACAACTAATACAATTGAATTTTCTGTCGCTGTCATTATTATTGTCGTTTTATTTGTTTATATTTTCGTCCTTGATATTTTATGCTTGCTTATACCTTTGTTGTAAAAAAAATCGTTTTTCTAAAAACGTTGTCTACAACGCTTCCATATTTACAATTGAACAAAATACCTTTCTTTTGGAATCATACTTCCGCGGAGGATTTCGTAGAGAAGATGGTACTGGGAAATGGGATTATTCATTGCAAATTTGCTACGATGAGTACATTCTACAGTTTCCAAATGAAGGTGTAGAATTTGGTCAAACTTTTCGACAGCATGTTCGTCGTACTGTGTAACGTTTCGGATAGACGGGTAGTGTGTCCAAAGGAAAATCATCTGGAAGAAATACGAGTCAGAATGCTGAGGAGCCCGAAGAAACCCATACGACAGTTATCGCAACAAAGAGGTATTTCATACGAATCAGTATTTACCATATATAACTAAGTACATATGTTTTTAGGGATATCATATGGTTCCTGTAGAAAGGCACTAAAAAAAATTTTACATAAGCATCCGCATAAGGTTTCAATTGTGCAAGAACTGCAACTGTTACCGGTTGATTATAAAAGACGTGTCCAGTACTGTCACTGGTTCAATCAACATTTACATAATAACGAGATGCTGGACATCATATTTTTCAGTGACAGAGAATGGTTCCACCTTAACGGTTTTGTAAATTCGCAGAATTATCCTATATGGTCGACTGAAAACCAAAGAAACTGAACCGCATCCGGTAAAGGTTGGGATTTGGGTTGCCATGTCACGTAGAAGAATTATAGGTCCAATATTCTTTAACGATAATATAAACGCTATATAATTCACACCGTGGTGAACTACATGGTGGATATTTCCAACAAGATGGTGCCACAGCTCATACTGCGAATGAAATAATAAGGTTTCTTGAGGAATTTTACGATAACCGTTTAATAACTAGAAATCTGTTGCCCCCACGTTCACCTGATCTAACTCCTTTGGATTTCTTTTTGTTTGGTTCTTTAAAGAATAAAATATACAGAAACTCTCTTCATACGATCGAAGAGCTGCAGCAAGTCATTGCCAATGCAATTCGAACAGTATCACCTGAAGTTTTAATCAAAATCTTCGACAATATGAAAAGAAAAGTTGATACCTGCCTGGAAAGAAATGGTTCAACACCTTTTATAATAATTATCATGTTTTATTCATCATACATTATTGTTTAATTAATGAATTATTTGCCACATAATGTATTTGTTGTAATAATAACTTATAAAGTTGATTTTAGAAATAAAAATATCTTGTATTACCATAAATTGTTATCTTATTTCAGTGTCTTACTTTAAACAATTGTCAAGTTTAACTTCAGATCAGTTTTTTATTTGCAAACGAAATTTAAATTGTATTACACGTTTTTACACGTCAATATTTTCATATGTCGATATAATGAGAGGTTATGTCGATTAAGATTCCTATACCTATATTTATTCGTTTGTTCAATTATGATCTTGACGCGCTTCAATCTTTGTTGCTCTCAGGTATAATATCTAACAGAATTACCTATAACATAAAAAATAAATGCTACTAGTTGGTTCTGTTTTATTCACATTTTATTGTTGCATACATGTCATACATGGAAGCAAATAAATAACAAAAATTAATATTGCTTTTTTCTGGCTTTCGTTTCGGTAAAATTGTCCATTACGTACTGCATCGAAGTTTAAATTTCGCGCAAGGAATGTTCGATTGACACTATTACTAAATTATACAAATTTTCTTGCTTCATTAAATTTCTTAAACATTAAATTTGTACTATTTTCAGATCTATTCTAATAAAACATACTCCGCTATGTCTACCCCACCGAGATGGCATTTATCCAATTATGCTACAAAAGAATCTAGAATTTTTGTTGCAAAAGCTCTATTAGGTACTAACGGAAAGTTTGGCACTAACATACATACCAATAGCCCAATTGGTTTCTCTGAGTTACTTTTATTCCAAAACCCTAGAAAACTGGATAGGATGGAGCAAAGTCTCTGAGGCCAACAAGTCTGATGTCATTTTTACTGAAGACTCTTGAAAAACTGCTAGACAAGCATATAAAGGATGATGTATTACCGTATCGGCCACTACACCAAGACCAGTAAGAACCAAGCAGGAAAATCTATAGAGAGGATTTGACAATACTTCCGCAGCATTAATCTTCAAAGCATCGAGGAAGCAAGCTGCAGGTGGATAGACTGCATGCCTAAAGGGAGATCAGTTTACACAACCATCATGAGAAGGATGGGGGCACGGGGTCGGCAGAGAATGTTTGATGGGTGGAGGTTTGTCCTGGTCGTGGACGAGCTACTGATAAGATTGGACAATGATGGACATAAAATGTTGGGGTATGCAGACGATCATTCTCACCCAGCGTAAATTCAACAACGTAGTACGGGATAAAATGCAGAACGATCTACAAGTTATACAAGAATGGACTATCACACACTGGGATAAAACAACAGACAAATTCATGGAAAGATCTTTATTAAGAGACCATCAAAGAAGAAGACTGAAGAACTATTGGCGCTTAGTAGGAATCAAGTTTGCACCGTAACAGGGCTCCTAAGAGGACCTGTGTACTTCTGTAATCGCCCTTTCACTACCGATTGTCAAGTAAATTTCATAATTAAAGGCATAAAAATTTATAACTCTTTACCTGATACTTTGAAAGACACTTCCATCGTTTGCTTTAAATCGCAATTAAAGAAATTTTTAAGCACACTGTTTCTATTCACTAGATGAGTTTTTGCTTGAATAGCATTAAACAATATTAGAATGTCCCTTCCTTATGACCGCGTAGGGGGGCGCTCAGCATACTTGTGTGTGTTTTTGACAGGATACTCAGAGGAGGGAGAATAGGGAGCTGTCTTTTTTCCAGCTATGCCATCCTATAATGACGCAAGCAATTTAATAATCGTCACCCTAATTGTGAAACCATAAAAACGACCAAAAGATAACCACAAATCCTTTCGCTACTATTCCACCAATTCAATTACGATTATAGACAAAGCTAAATGCAACTGCAATCTTATTTCCTCTTACTCTAATTAAAAACGATTCGAAAAGCTTTCCAGTAATTCCAGGAACTTACTAGCTACGAGATCGGAGATGCAGCTATATAATTTCAATTCTATACATTGCAAGCGCTGCCCCTATAGACTTCTAAGGCTAAGTTTCAATACGACGCTTTGCGGATTTTTTATTCCTTCAATAGTATGTATAAGATTAGAAGTAAATTAGTAATTAGCAAATTAGAATTGCAGTTTTCGGAATTTTAACTATACAAAATTGTAATGAAATAAGTATTGTAGGTAATTATATGCAGGCATAATGTAAGGTAACGAAATGTTAGAAAAACCTGTGATTTCATTGGACGCTTAGATTACTTGCGTAGATTCCTCTTAGAAAGTAAATCTACAAGCTACATAGGGATGGCAAGCTCCAGCTACATGAATCAACAAGAGGTAGATATGCTGAAGTGGGACACAAAAATATTTTCCATTACGTGGTAGATAACCTTTTGAGAATGAGATCTGGTCGCATGATTATCTATTTACCAGAAACTTCGAGGAATAAATCACGGATTGGATAAGTGGGATTCAATTCAGTTGCACAGACAAATTTAGAGAATTGATATGGCTTACAGGCAAGTCAAAAACCCAGAACTGGAATCCACAGTAAGGTAAGAATAGCTGGTAAAGATGAAGTCGTAGGAAACGAACTTTTATTTTTATTGACACAGAGGTTATTGATGGCATACCATAATGATGCGTCCTCCAACAAGCCATCGCAAGCATTGTGCAACCTATGAGCATCTTTGTCGGCAACTACCAAAGCAACATCGTCTGTATACATAGTAACGAACGCTTGGTCAACATTTAGGGATATCAATCATTAAGAAAAAGTAAGAAGAGTAATGCAACCTTGGGAACTTCCACATCATTGGGTTGAATCTCTGAAACATAATTATTAATGGTATTGTTGCTCTTGTATCAGGTATTAACGTTTCTCGTCCGGTCTAGCAAAAACGCCTCTATCCAATTTAAGACAGAAGAGAGTATTATGACAAACCCAGTCAAAAACTGTACTTACGTCAAAGAAAATACCTACAAGATAGAAACCATTTTCAATGGAATCCTGAAAAGTAGAATGATTCTTGCTAAAACCATGTTGGCAATCAGAAATAGTGTTAAAGCAATCTAGTTAGAAAGGTCTCCAGTCTGCCTAAGAAACAGTATTCAAATATTTTGGAGAAATAAGATGTTAATGCAATTTTCAGGTAGAGATTTATCTCCTTTTTTAAGAACAAGTCCCAGTTTATTATTTTTAGTGAATGAGGTAACTCTGCTTGTTCAAATGACATAAAACAAAAAATGATTTTAGGAAAATAGTATTGTTCATTGGAAGCAGGAGTATCAGGTAACTTCTCAGAAATGTTTAACTGCATTATAATGAAGAAGTGGTTAAAGTAAGCTATTTGTTCGGTAAAACGTGGTGGTGCACTGGCTCTACACGAAAGTTATAGTACTCTCTATAACTTACGTCTTGCTAGTCTGGTGGCATAGAGCAAATCTTGGCTATACTATCCAGTTAACTCTCAGCCAGATTACGAACTTTTTTGATAGGGTGCAACCTGACTGAGAGAGTGAAGATTGACATGCGGGCACAATAGGTCTTTCTGGCCGAGTTGCCTTCTACGGATTACACCCGCCCGTGGGGGAAAAAAGTAAGCTATAAGTTTGGAATAATGTTAAATATCAGCAGATATTGCTACAACATTTCAACCAAGTACTAGTTCTTCAGGACGTCAAATTCTTTAATAACAATTGGCGCAATGGCTAGTCGAGACGTTGCTGATGAAAGCCTAGTAACAAAAAATGAACTCTGCTCGATTAGTCGCAAGTTTAATTCATCAACCACAAGGCGTTTTGTCTTTATAAAATATCTAAAGTTGTTCACAACTTTAACTAATAAAAACTCTACCGTTTTAGTGATGATTTTTTTATTTTACTCTGCTGGGCTTACAGGAATGAAACCGCGTCCTGGATCTTCTTCTGGGCAGAAGTATGGTATGTATAGTACAAACAACGACTCCAGAAATCTATGTGTTAGTTTAAAACAACCATGTCTTTTCTATTTTTTAAACAATAAAATAGTCTCCACCGCAGTTTGCCTTTGTCTAAACAAATACACAATCATCTTTTAATTAATACATCGTCAATGATTTACGGCTAAAATTGCCAAACTACACACCTTCAATTTTTCTTTTCATCGCCAAGATTTGGCCACGTCAAGTAACATGATAAATTGAAATATTTATTTGGAAATGATATAATCACAAGGATTTATTGCTATCACGATAGCGTCAAAATTGACTACCTCTCACGAAAGAGGAAACGAGTAAACATCTCGAGAATTCTGCGTGTCATCTTATCCGATAAATCTTATCTCTACAGATGTACAGCAAACATATATTCAACAAAACAAAAGCGTATTAGCGAGAAATACTTATATAGCAATCGATACCAAACGCGTTCGTATCTATATACGGGCGCATCCTCGTTCAAACTCACATTATATCTGACCCTAGGATCGACGATTAATTGTTTCGCCAAACTGGGACTGGATCCTCCGCGCAGGGGTGTTCTTGTATTTCCTCCGGACCCTTGGAGTAGGTCAGGTTTATCGACCTCCGGTCCACCGAATTCCTGCAGCTGCTGAAGCCAACAGCAGAGCATCGCCTCTATGCCCTCGTCTACCTAAGCGAGAGATAAAATATTGTCATTAAGCAAAGTGTTTTCAAGAACTGGAGAAGTAAATTTTGTGTTATCATAGTAATTAACGATAGGTTTTCATTAACAAATGTCGAGATACAATATACTGGAAAGACTAGAGATCTCTTACATCATTTGAATAAAGAAACATATTTCTGAAAAAGTTTGTGCAATTCTTCCATTACTTTTCGAAAGTTCGAAATTTGTTAATAAGTATTGTAAACACCACCGAATAATATTATTTTTACACCATTGCGAAAATTGCAGAAATTTATTTGAATAAACCTTATACAAGTCACTGACATTAATATTTAACACCATCAAAGCATGGAGCCATTCATTCGAGTGCTAAAAAATAATGTCCGCGTACCAATTGAAATGCAACTACTTCAAGTGTATTGAATTCATTTACTCTAAATATATAAACATTTACAGGTGGATTTTCCTTTAGAATTTTCTTTAGATTTTAATTAGAGCACTCGCGAGAATATCGTCTTCAGGAATTTGCTAAAGTGAAGGCCTACTTCATCAAATAGTGATTGAAAGATAAAATTTACATTCACATCTCTGCTTTTGCATTATAAATCTTCGCCATGAAAAGTGCTGTCCAAAATAATATTTTAGCATCGAAAGTTTTGCGGAAGTTTTGACAGAAAACTTGAATTGCTAAAAATATGAATCAATAGGAACTTTTAGGTACTTCTATCCAGTTAGATTTTTACTGCTTTTCTGTCAATAAATGCTATGTCTATTTATATTTATTAATTTATCGCAAAAATTATTAATCCTTTACGTTTACACAATTGCTGCCCTCGAAACTGTGAATGGAAGACGCTTAATCGAACGAACTTTTCCAATAAAAGTTGATCGTCGACGCGCAGACAAACATGTTTGGATATCCCACCGCATTCCATGAACTTGCATCCCGGCCATAAATACACCACAGGATTCTATCTTTAAAAGTTTAGAACGTCAGCAGAAAAAAAGACGGTCACGTCCCCGATGCAAGTTTGGATATTAAAAACTTCAGTTTTACTTATTAAAAACTATAATTGGAAAACTTCCGAACAACTCGCCCAAGTTGATATTTTAATATTTATGGTAACCGGCCGTATCCTTCTGCTGGAGTTCAGTAAACTTAAGAATGCGGGTGACGTGCCGAAATTATCATCAATATTCCTAGCAAGCGATGCGGCAGTTTTTAATCGTTTCGCAATAAAATCCTCTTGTCGCATTCTGTCTTCACAGTTTGCTATAAAGTGAAATTGCGAACGCCGATATTCGTTATTGTTAAAGTTCCGAACAAGTTTTGTGCTCTAGTAACTCAAAGTTCCAGAAACATTTTAAAAGTGTGGGATGTTGCAGCAATTTTCTTGTTTTCAAGCGTTTAAAATAGCAATTAACTAAAAACTATATATGTTTGGGAACGCAGCCAAGAAAAAATAAACTCGAACTCGTCATGTTGTAGTAAGCTGAAAATTTGCCCGTGATTATTTAATCGTAAAATCCACTAAATGAATCGACCAGATATTTTGTCATTTTAATGTGTTGTGAATCCATTATTTTATACTATGAATATTTCTGAATTTTACAAGTTAGGGTGATAATTCTTGGATTGGAACCTTTGAGGTAATTTCTGCCAAAATTACCGCTTTAACTTGCCTGTAATTGTTCTTAATATTTTTGTCTCTTAGGAAAGTTTCGACATTTAACATTTAGATTTTATGTATTTTTGGCTGCATTTCCGAGCTGCGCTTAATATTCCGTTTGCAAACTTGGGTATGTGTATCAAATCTAGTATCCCTTATATGTTTTCGATTATTTCTTCGCAGTAGATTTTTTTAAATTCTTTTCTACGCATGGGATGCTGAATGTTGGAAGTTGAGGGTCTCGACTGAACTTCTGTTGAGGCACACCATGTTATTACTAAATGCCAGAAGAGATGAATTATGCAGAAGTCTTGAAAATGAGATTGACTGTTCATTCTGCTTGAACTAACATATGTGGAGCTTTGATCCAAAACGCAATTTCTGACAAAAACTGTTTTTCGAGAAAATTGCAATTAAACTCGGCTCAGTAAAAACAATTTTTTTTGAACTTACATTTTAGAGTAAAAGTAAAATTAATTTCTCTAAAACAAATATTCGCGAAACAATTTGCTGAAAAATTATATTTGTAACAAAAAACAGGGCAAAATACAAAAACAAATTGCATTTTGAAAATAAAACTGACATTTATTTCATTTTGAAAATAAAATTTAGTATAAATTGCATTTTGAAGAAAAAACAAACGAGTTTCTGTTTCACTTTTTTTTTTATAAAAATACAAGAGCTGTTATAGTTTTATTCCGCAGTCATCTTCTAAACAGTCGCAATTATTATCTTCATCATCAACTGAGTCTTCATTCTCCGTCTCATGATTGTGACAGCTACTTACAACCTCACTTTTTTCTAAAAGATTTTTGTAAAAAACAAACTTCTCGACATTTTTCCACTCTTCGTCATAGAGTGTCATCAGGGTCTCAATGTTTTTCAACTTAAGTGATTTTACTTTATTTTCTAGCGGCAATTTCTCAACAGTTACTAAGCTGATGGATACTTCTTTCTTCATTATGGTCATAAATTCTTTTGATATATCATTTCGGTAATTTTCTTCCATTTTCACTTTAATTACTTTATTTTTGTTTTTCGTATTTATCTCCTTTTTAATAAAAATTCTTTTCATATTACTAATTCCAGTAAGTTTTTTACAGGTAGCGTCACTCATCTTCTTAATGTCCCAGACCACCCACTCTTCTTCTAATCTTCTAACTCTTCCTACTTCTCTAAGAATTTCTTTATAATCTTCTTTTAACACAATCTGACTTCTTTTTCTGTATTTTTTTCTATTTGACCAAAGATACGATCTGCAGGCATGTAAGAATGCCCCCTTACGTGAAAAATTACGGTTATGTTAGCAAGGTTTTCAGGAGCATCATGGTATAACCAAAAACACATCGAATGTATAACATAACAGTTTTTATTATGCTCTGCGCAACCGTCGGGAAAAGATCGTAAACTTGTTACGTTATCTGGTAATTTGGGCGGAATTTGTAAAATAACAAAAAAGCTATGCTATTTTATACGTAAAGATATTAATATTGTTTGAGTAAACCAGCAAAAAAAACGATAACTAGTTCGTAGAAATTGCAATTTGAAAAATAGAATGCAGAAAATGCGATTTGAAAAAAAAAATGTAGATATTGCAGTTTGAAAAGAAAGGTAAAATTAAAACCTGCTTTGGAACGGTAGTAAATGCGTTTTGGCTAGAAATGTATGTATGAATCGAAAGAGACCGACGTAAGGAACCTAATGTGTTCAAAAACGAAAAAAAAATTTTTCGCAGAAATTGCGTTTTGAAAATAAGCTCCACATATGTCGAATAAATAAGAATTGTTTTAAATATAATATTACTATTCAATATAATTCAATTTGTGGCATCGAAAGTATGTAATTGAGGAAGGTAATAATCATTGTCGAAGGCTTAAATATTTAAATATATACTAAAAATTTAAATTAATATTGCTTTGGCTGCATTCCCACTATTCCCTTCCTTGAACCCTTATATCGTTTCGTGTACCGCGATTGAGGACTAAGTATGAATCCACATTCATCTGACACAATTGCATTGATCACGAAATACTACTTATAATCATATCGAACATTATCTGTTCTACTGCTTATAATAGTTTCTTATAAAATTCCTTGTAACGTACTTTGGGGCACGACCAGGTTCATACCTTGGGCTCTCGTTCTTTAATGTCTATTTAAACTATGTCATGTCATTGGTGGATAGTAGAATTGCAGGCAACGCTGACGAAGTAGAGATTTATTACGGAATACCTATATCTATCGCACCTGACTGTTTTACTGCAAAAACAAAATAACATTGTAAATGATTGGTGTGATCGGAATAAAATTAACTTCACTATGAATAAATGAGTTGTGGTGTCATAATCGATTTTCCTTATTCAATTAATAATTGATTTGTTAAATTTAATGATCTACGAATATTTGTTTTTAACATTTTTCCATTGTGGCAAAGATCTGATGATGGCGGCTCGCCGAAACATATAATCCCTTATTTGTCATCGTACACATATATACAGGATGAGTTTTTTTCTCTTGAGACAACGGAATATCTCTAAAACACTACATCAAATCAAGAAAAGATCTTAATAAGATTTGTTATAATGTAGGGGGCTCACTTAATGGTGCCGAACTCGATCCCCCACCTCACCCTCCCAGAGTAGGAGGGGGGACAACTTTGAAATCTTAAATGGGAACCCCCATCTTGTATTGCAGATTCGGATTTTAGCCATCAAGCATATAGTTTTTGTTTGAAACTTTTTTTTCGATTCGTAACAGATTGCGCTGTAATCGCAAAAAAAAAAACATGATTGTGAACGTTTAGAAAAAATACACAAAAAAGAGAAGCAAGCAAACATGATTTTGTGTTTTTTTTATTTTAATAATAATAATAATAATAATAAATGCCCTTATTGTGCTATTTTGAAAGAGATTCGCAATTGAAATGCTATTCAACGAACAAAACCGTACTTTATTCAGTACTTGACAGGCTGTGAATACTTACACATTGTCCGATGCCCATTTAGATTATTAATTAATTCTACTTGTGAGTATTCCAGACTACATGAAAAAATCTTGGAAAAGTTGTCTATATTTCGAAATTTTACCATGAATATTTCAGGTTACATGAAAAAAACCTAGAAATATTGCTTCTAAAAGTAAAATACCTGTACGGCTTTTGGGGCTCAAAATTGCCCCGCAATTACAGGACAGAAATTTTACCAAAAATTTCTTAGTGTGCAGTGTTGAAATAGAGAAGAGTCCAAGAGTACAATACATACATACAGAAGATTTGTAGGTAATTAGAGTTCTGTAAACTCAACAAAACACTTTTTTCGAGTCGCTATGTACCAAGAATTGGGCACTGTTCAAAGTCACTATACACTCTGTAGCTTTTCTTATCGCTATAACTTCAGCTGAGAAAACACCTGCATTTTTTTGGAGGAAAGATACTCCAGCTGTATGCTTTCTGGGGAACAAAAATAGCTCACAACCGGCGCCATTTAGATTTATAGCTCAGTCTGTATATATACGAATCCCATGTAGTATTTCGCGAACTGATTCGGCATGTGGTTGTCTGTTGAAGCAAACATTGGAGGGGATGGTAAAAAATTACGCCGAGAAAGGATGAAACATCGACGTTATTGTAAATCTTCGGCACACTCCTTGATCAATTTTGTTAATACGTCATAGTGCCCAACAGCATAGATGTCTGTTAACTCAAGAACAGTATATTTCTTATAAGTCCTAAGAAGCAGCATGAATAGAGTTGATTTTAGTATGGTATAGATGGTATCTTCTCAGGAATAAGTTTGGTAGTTGTACCTTGCTAAACTAAAGCATTATTAAAAGCTCATTTAAAACATTTTTGTTTTGGCAAATCAGTTTGAATCTCCTGTGATAAAATCTTACCAGAACCTTGCATTAATAATATTAAGAAGCATAATTTATATCGCATGGTTTAATGAGAAACTAAACCTCAGCTACCTCCTTTCCCTAATTAATTTAAAATTTCATATCACATTATTAAATTCTACAGGTTCTCATGGAAACCGCGCTACAGAAGACCCTTAGAAATTAATTAATGGATGAATATTGCCAGTCTACACACAAGCATAAATGCACCCCCCTAATAGAAAACGAACTAAACATAGCTTTCAACTATAACACTACAAACGAGAGATAGAATGAGAGCGAGAGAGAGCAGATTTTCGATGCCGAAACAAAATTTAATGACCCTCTAATTGACTTCATTAATTAAGGACGCTTGGTGTGCGGGCGGCGACTTTGAATTTTGACAATACAACGCCCCTAGAGATGAGTAAATAATGGAATTAACTTTGCTCCGAGTCTGAAATTGGATTCGTTAGCGGTCTTTACGGAACGATTGATGCTCCGGACGACTTTAAATATTTATCAATTGGACTTCGAGGCGCGAATTCCGCCACAATGCGATACCCTTGATGTATTTTCGTTCACTCAAATCCTTGTTCGTTTTGGGGGAGATGTTATTCATTCGCGACTTAATTAAATAAGCGGGAAGATCTTCGCTTAATCCATTTAAACTTGAGTGGATATAAATATTTATAACATGCAAATAGAGTAAAATGCTGTTTTTAACAGCTATAAAATGTATTATTACATAGAGTAAACTTTCTAAAAGCCTTTAATCGTATTTTGTAGTTGTGATTATTGATGTCGTACAACAAAATACCTTTCATGCAGTAACAATTAAATACTACTTCACTGAATGTGAAACATCGTACCTCAAGAAATCAATTAATGCTGATTGGTAGATGGGTGCAATTTCCTGAATCAATAAACTGTACACGCATTACAAGTGTCCCAATCTCATAAACTAAACGTTCCTTTTTAACGAAATTATTCATAATTTATTATACATCGTAACTCCTGAATTATTTTTTTTATTAAGGCAAATGTTTAGTTCTATATTTTTACAAATTATTTATTTTATACTCCACACCCTTAGTAAGGATGGGGTCAAAATGATGGGGCACGTTGCCAACGGGTGAGATTTGACGTTTTAAAATTAATTGCAGTTTTTAACATATTATAAACTGATGATTTTAGTCACAGCAGCGGGAGTTCCAGTTATTATTCGTGAAAGGTCTTACGCACGATATACCGTATCTCCAGAATGACAGTCTTTTGTAACAGTTTAAAAAGGAGTTGAGGGAGTTGGAGCAGTTTCAGGCCGATGTGCAAGTTCTTAGGGATTTCTCCGGTAGCGCCCATGATGAAGCCAGATGTCCTTGCCATCTTCTACCAGAGGTAGGTATTTCTCAATCTTTTCTGCATATTTGGTGTTAATATTTGCAGGGGCCGGAACAGCAACATCAATAAGGTAAGTTATCTTTTTATCTTTTAGGTTGATTGTAATGTCCGGCCTATTATGAGCTATCGTTCTGTCGGTAAGTATAGTCCTGTTCCAGTACATTTTAACGCCGTCGTCGTCAATTACATTGGGTGGGGTATATTTATAGTAAGGAGCAGTATCAATATCCTTGTCGTATAGAGGAGCTAGCTCTTGGTGTATGATTTTGGCCACGTTGTTATGGCGGCATAGGTATTCCGTATTGACCAGGCGCGTGTAGCCAGTAAGGATGTGCTCTATTGTCTGGTTGTTGACCCTTGAGTACATATTTCTTGTATATCCTTGTTGGTATGGCCCTGGATTGCCATAGCAAATCTCTCCATCTCATGGAAAATATTACTATGCGATAGTCACTGGAACGAGGTAGCCTGGTCCATGTGTTCATCTTCCAGTTTGTGGATGTAGCGCCCATGCAGTTGTTTCGCCTTCCACTGATCGATCTTCTGGCTTTAGGGACAACTTGCGTCGTTGGGTCGTATTGTGCAGACGCCAGATTTAGGGGTGCCAGAGTCTTATCTGCCGCTGTTACTGCCTTATATAGAACCGAAGTATTGCATTTTTCCTGGAAGTGCGTACATAGTCTATGTATTTTTAAAACTTTAAATCTTGACCATGTATATATAATATTTGATTTCCTTTTTCTTGGTTTTTAGGTCTAATATTAAAACATGAATGAATACGACGACGACGACGACGACAACGTTTCGCTTTATTAAAAAGCTTTTTCAAGTAGATATATAAATAAATGTAGAAATTGTAAATTATAAATAAAATGCTTTTGTTTAATAAATGACAAAATTGTTGTGTTTACTATGATTTTGAATATATTATTATGTTTTATTTAAAGATTGCATTTTAAAATAGGATGTTGTGATTATTTGTTTATAAAAATTTTAATTAAATAGTTCTTTACAAATATTTTATTTAGTTATAAAATTAAATTATATAATTTTGAAATACTGTATATCGGTTTTATCATTGACTGCATTTTTATGTTTATAAATTTGAATTATTTCAAGTATATTACGCGTTTTTAAATTTGTTCTTTGTTTAAAATGTTACTTGTTGAAATCAAAGGTGTGATTTTGAGTTATTTCATGTTTTTTTAAAGCTGTAAGATTTTTATTGTATTTGTGTCCTTTTATTCTATTTTCCAAATATTGCATTTCACCTATATATATACCATTACAATTTTGACAGTCTATTTTATAACTATGTGTGATGTTTTACTTTTTTCAATTTTTGATTTTAATTTTGAATAGATTTGTTTTGTAGTTTGTTTGTGTTTTGATAGGCAATTTTGTAATTATATGGTTTGAAAATTTGATTTATTTTTTCGGATAAATGTTTAACATAAGGAATTTTTATGAATTTTGTAATTGTTTTGAGTATTATTTATATTTTTTTGATTTATTATAAAAAGAAAAATTCTTTGTTTGAATATTTTGTTTATAAGAGAATTTGGATAATTATTTTGTTCTAGAATATTTTTTGCTTTGTTAATAGTATCTGATCGAAAACTGGACTTGTTAATTTTATTGCTCTGTCAGCTAAACTAATAATAACACTAACTTTTTGAGATAAAGGTTGTGAAGACTTAAAATTTAGATAACGTCCAGACCATGTTGGTTTAGTATACCATTGAGTTAAAATTTTGTTATCATTGTTGATGAGTTTGAGGTCTAAAAAGGTAATGCTATTGTTTTCTTCGATTTCAATTGTAAATTTTAATCTTGGATGAAAGGAATTAAAATTTTCAAGCAAAACTGGTATATTTTTTCTTCTAACGCGGTTATGCAATCATCTACATATCTTTTGAAAAAAAATTATTTCGAAATTTATTTTATTTAAAATTTTTTCTTCTATATATTCTAAAACAATTTGTGCAATGATACTAGAAATTGGTGAACCCATTGCACATCCAAAAATTTGTTTATAAAATTTATTTTTGTATTGGAAATATGTTTGTGTTAGTGTTAATTCTACTGCATTAATGAATTCCGTGATAGGTATGTGTGTAAAATTTTCAATTAATTGCCATTTTTTATGTATAATTTGTTTTGCTAGGTCTAATGGTGTATTTGTGTATAGTGATACTACATCTAAGGATATCATTTTAAAATTTGGTTTTAATTTAATGTTGTCTATAAATTCTTTGAATTGCCAGGAATCTTTTATATAGTAATCATTTTTGAACGCGATATTTTTAAGGCAATTTGCTAAAAATTTTGATAATTTATAAAAAGGACTTTGTACATAAGAAACTATTGGTCGTAAAGGTATATTATTCTTATGTAATTTTGGTAAACCATACAATTTTGGAGTTTGTGCATTGTGAATTTGTAATGATTTAGATTCGTTTTTCGTAATAAATTTAAGTAATTCCCATTTTTTTATTAATTCATTATTTTGTTTTTGAAAAATATTAGTTGGATTACTTTTAATTTCTTTATAAGTTGTATTGTCACTTAATAATTCGTTAATTTTGGTATCATAATCTATTGTATTCATTATTACTGTGCTGTTACTTTTATCTGGTTTTAATATTATAATTTGTGGATTGTTTTTAATAAATTTTTTGTTTGTTCGAATTCTTGTTTTAATGTTTTATTTTCTTTGTGTATGTGATGTTTTTTATTTTTAAAATTATATATTGTGTTTGTAATTTTTGTTCTTATATTGTTTTTATTTTCATTTGGTAATTCAGAAATTGAAGATTCAATATTAGCTATTATATTATTAATAGGAATTTCGTTTGTGTTATAATCTAAAGCAAAATTTGGTCCTTTTTTTTTTTTTTTTCGTCGTCGTATTCATTCATGTTTTAATATTAGACCTAAAAACCAAGAAAAGGAAATCAAATATTATATATACATGGTCAAGATTTAAAGTTTTAAAATTAATATCCTTCTGGTTGAAAAATAAGGTTTATACGTCAAACTGACAGAAGAAATTATAATATATTTTATACATTAATACCTTTGGCGAAAGAAGCTTTGTAAATGGATAACAATATTCAAGTGAACTTCAAGAAGATGAAAAACATTTTAGGACTACAAATATATGAAGATTTCAAAATATTATCAAAATTATATGAAAAATATGCAGCTTTGAAGAACAGAAGAATATTTCTACTTACGTGCAAGACTGAAAACATCTCTCCAAAATTCCTTAATTTTAATCTTAAGCATATCATATGTAATAGCAGTTTCTTAAATGACAAAATCGAAAAAACCGTAAGTACTTTCAAATTTAAATTATTAAATGTTTTAATTAAAGATTGCACACAACAGATAAATTACATTTCAAATAGAATATCTGACATTATAAACAAAATTGACAGTTTGACAAGCAACACATACAAACACACATTTTTAGAATATTTGAATTTTAAATATGAAGAACGTTTTACAACCATTAAACTCAAACATCAAAAGAAAATACAACTACTAAAATAAGCACAACAACTCAAACACCCAAACCATACAACAATAATTGGGTAACCAATATTTCAAATAAATAATACCTAATAATGTTATTAATACACTATCATTAGGACCAAATTTTGCTTTAGATTATAACACAAACGAAATTCCTATTAATAATATAATAGCTAATATTGAATCTTCAATTTCTGAATTACCAAATGAAAATAAAAACAATATAAGAACAAAAATTACAAACACAATATATAATTTTAAAAATAAAAAACATCACATACACAAAGAAAATAAACATTAAAACAGAATTCGAACAAAAAAAAATTTATTAAAAACAATCCACAAATTATAATTTAAAACCAGATAAAAGTAACAGCACAGTAAAAATGAATACAATAGATTATGATACAAAATTAACGAATTATTAAGTGACAATACAACTTATAAAGAAATTAAAAGTAATCCAACTAATATTTTTCAAAAACAAAATAATGAATTAATAAAAAAATGGGAATTACTTAAATTTATTACGAAAACGAATCTAAAATCATTACAAATTCACAATGCACAAACTCAAAATTGTATGGTTTACCAAAATTACATAAGAATAATATACCTTTACGACCAATAGTTTCTTATGTACAAAGTCCTTTTATAAATTATCAAAATTTTAGCAAATTGCCTTAAAAAATATCGCGTTCAAAATGATTACTATATAAAAGAATTCCTGGCAATTCAAAAATTTATAGACAACATTAAATTAAAACCAAATTTTAAAATGATATCCTTAGATGTAGTATCACTGTACACAAATTACACCATTAGACCTAGCAAAAACAATTATACATAAAAAATGGCAATTAATTGAAAATTTTACACACATACCTATCACGGAATTCATTAATGCAGTAGAATTAACACTAACACAAACATATTTCCAATACAAAAATAAATTTTATAAACAAATTTTTGGATGTGCAATGGGTTCACCAATTTCTAGTATCATTGCACAAATTGTTTTAGAATATATAGAAGAAAAAATTTTAAATAAAATAAATTTCGAAATAATTTTTTTTCAAAAAGATATGTAGATGATTGCATAACCGCGTTAGAAGAAAAAAAATATACCATTGCTTGAAAATTTTAATTCCTTTCATCCAAGATTTAAAATTTACAATTGAAATCGAAGAAAAACAATAGCATTACCTTTTTAGACCTCAAACTCATCAACAATGATAACAAAATTTTAACTCAATGGTATACTAAACCAACATGGTCTGGACGTTATCTAAATTTTAAGTCTTCACAACCTTTATCTCAAAAAGTTAGTGTTATTATAAGTTTAGCTGACAGAGCAATAAAATTAACAAGTCCAGTTTTTCGATCAGATACTATTAAACAAAGCAAAAATATCATATAACCAAATAATTATCACAAATTATTCAAACAAGAATTTTTCTTTTTATAATAAATCAACAAAAAATATAAATAATACTCAAACAATTACAAAATTCATAAAAATTCCTTATGTTAAACATTTATCCGAAAAAATAAATCAAATTTTCAAACCATATAATTACAAAATTGCCTATCAAAACACAAACAAACTACAAAACCAAATCTATTCAAAATTAAAATCAAAAATTGAAAAAAGTAAAACATCACACATAGTTTATAAAATAGACTGTCAAAATTGTAATGGTATATATATAGGTGAAACCATGCAATATTTGGAAAATAGAATAAAAGGACACAAATACAATAAAAATCTTACAGCTTTAAAAAAACATGAAATAACTCAAAATCACACCTTTGATTTCAACAACGTAACAATTTTAAACAAAGAACAAAATTTAAAAACGCGTAATATACTTGAAATAATTCAAATTTATAAACATAAAAATGCAGTCAATGATAAAACGATATACAGTATTTCACAAAATTATATAATTTAATTTTATAACTAAATAAAATATTTGTAAAGAACTATTTAATTAAAATTTTTATAAACAAATAATCACAACATCCTATTTTAAAATGCAATCTTTAAATAAAACATAATAATATATTCAAAATCATAGTAAACACAACAATTTTGTCATTTATTAAACAAAAGCATTTTATTTATAATTTACAATTTCTACATTTATTTATATATCTACTTGAAAAAGCTTTTTAATAAAGCGAAACGTTGTCGTCGTCGTCGTCGTCGTATTCATTCATGTTTTAATATTAGACCTAAAAACCAAGAAAAAGGAAATCAAATATTATAGTCTATGTATTTGGTTGTAGTAGGCATTCTTTATGTCGGTGACACCGCTCCCGCCGCATTGCCTGGGTAGATAGAATCTTTCAACTGAAGCTCTGGGGTGGAGCGCTCGGTACCTTGTGAAGAGAACTCTTACATCTAGTTGACTTGATCTAATTCAGTAGGAGTCAAATTGGTCATAACAAAACCGGAATAGCGTATGTGTTGACGACAGCGCATATGTTTCTGGCCGATAATTTCGTTATTAGTATATTTGTAGTTCTTCTTTTAAGTTCTATTGTTAATTTGTCTTTAACTAATTTCTTATCTACCCCTCTGTTCTGTTCCATTCCTAGGTATTTGTACATTTTTGCAGTTGGTTCTGCATTTGTCTAGGCCGAATTCCATGCGGATATCCCCAATAAAGACCTCCGTTCGGCGGAGCAGTTTCTGCATGTGGCTCTATGAGTTGGAATAAAGTTTGAAGTCATTCATATAGAATAAGTGGCTTATGTTAAGGCCATTATTTTCTAACTCTAACATAACAATAGCATTGAATTAATTGCAACTTTGGTTAGCTTAATCGTAAATTTCTTAATAGTGCTCACTTTGATAATTTATTATAATGTTTATGACTAACTTATTGAGTTTGCTAAATTAATCAAATAGAAATAATAAAAGAAAGTGATTATAGTCACGTTTTTTTTTTTTTTTTCTGGCAATCCCTACGTTATAAACATACCTTTTATAAAACTAGTCATTATAATCACCCACTCTCACAATCTTTATAAAAATGGGAAAAAAATTACCATATATTATTCCAAGCCACCCCCAAGAAAAAAAATAAGGGAAATAAGGTTTGATTCCTGATTGGTTATTTCAAAGTCATAAAACCCACGCAGCATACGTTTGATAGTAAATTATATAACACCAAATCCATAGCGATTAATGTTGGTATCCGTCTCGTCCAAGAGGATGTACAACTTTTCATGTACTACTAAAAATATGTACTCCTATATTTTACTGATGGTATTCTGCTTCGACTTGTAGTCCACCTGCATAATGCAATAAACAACTGAACGTAAACAGTGTTTTTATTTTAATTAATTTTATCCATAATAGGGCGAGATTCTATCGGAACTTGTCTTTTTTTAAAATTCATTTTAAGAATTTTTATTTTTATGTTACTGATATACATTATAATATTTAAGATACTTCTCGTAAAAGCGAAAGAAAGCTACAAAAATATGAGTCTTATTAGTTAGTTTCATTTATTTATTTATTTCTTTTCAGATGTAGGCTCATCTTTTACAAGATTTTTCATCTACCAATTTTTATTAAACGCAGTTCGTAAACAAACACCTGCCAACCCGTGATGAATATAGATGTTATATCTATGGTCTAACGCTGTTGTGCTCGGCGGTATGCCGCTACTAACTTCTAATTCTCGGGGTACCCCCCACTTAAGTTCTAGGCCTATTATCTTGTCGGCGTTGATACCAACATTGTATATTATACAAGCCTATCAGTTCATATACGCCTTGATTATCAAGAGGAAAATTGAGGCAATGAGATATACTTACGCATGTACAGTCGCTAGCCTCCTCGTAAGCACCGCGCTATTCACAGTCTATTCTATTTCGCGACATATGACCAGACGTGTTCGATACGAACAAATGATTAGAATGTTTATATACTTATGTGGTGAAATGTAATGTAATAGACTGTGATTTAGCGCGAAAAGTACTGACGACTGTACGTCTTACATCACTCGTTTCTTGATGATAGTTCACGTGTACGCTGAAGTACGCGCTGAATGCGTACAATGTACACTGGCCGACTTATTTAATGTCGTCGTCTACAGTGCAGTGACTATCAAAACTACTCACCATTTACACAGGTGCGCGTTCGGCTGGCGTCGACGGTTCCAGGTAAATGATTTATTGGGGTATACAGTTGTAAAACGCTTCGCAGTTATGCAAATCAGGTAGATCTAAGATTATTTAATATCTAAGGCAAACCTTTAATATTATGGTTTGAACACAATTTGTGTGTTGAAATGTATTAGAGAAACAAGAGAGTAACACTTCATAAGTTCATTACCTTTAGTTTTAATAAATATTATTATGATAATTACACACAGATAAGAAATGCCCTAAAATTCCTGTTGGTAAGAAAATCAGAAATGTCCTGCAGATCATTCATTTTGTTAAATAATGCGATTTACAGGGCAATTGTATTAAGGGAAAATTTTAAATAAGTACATAAATTATTATCATATTACTAAAAATAAAACTTTTCTTTGAAATTTCAATAGCCAAATTACAAATTCATTAATTCTTTATACGCATTTCAATCTGCGGCAATTATAAAACTCGGCCGCTTACCACAATTAGTATACATGGTAAAGCAATACATTTTTAAAAACTTTTTTTTTTAGTATTTATATGATGAATGAATTTAAATGATCAACAAAACTACATACTCCTATTGTTCCTAATTTCAGAATTAGAAGGAAATACTTGCAACACAAAATTATTAATAAAATAAATATATAAATATGTAAAAAAATACATAAATATGCAAAAAAATCATGTAGATTCATGTTATTATTTTTACAAAAATAAAAATATTTGAATGAATCCATTCTCAAATTTATAAAATTTTTAAAATGTAATTATATATAATTATAATTCTTCTAAGATTCTTAATAATTTTGTGTTTGTGTTGATTTATGTATTTGTTTATATTATATAAAAAAATACATAAATCTGCAAAAAGAAATTAAAACATAAATATCAACAAGATGTTTTTAAAATTTATTGCTCAACTAAACACTATCATGTAGATATATGAGCTCATCATTCAAAAACACTAGGCCAGGTTGGATTACATAGAGGATTAATTATAGTAATTATAGGAAACGGCCGAGTTTTGTAATTGTTGGTAAATTGCAAAAATTTAGGCAATACTCATAAAAGTAATGAATTTATAATTTCGGTATTAAAAAACAAAACTTTATTCTCAGTAATGTGATAATTGATATACTTTATTAAAATTGTTGATTATTACAATTAAGGCGTATATCCCTTCATTTAACAAAATCGCTTTAAAAAGATTATTGTATGGCACTCTGCATAAATAATTGCGAGTGCAATTCAAGAAATATGGAAGGGTGGGAATATTCTGTGATATAAAAACAGCTGGTAATAGTTGCAATATTATTTTGTTTATTAGATTTTATGTTGTTTATATTTAGAATTAGCATATTTACTTAAATAAATAATATTAATAGGCAAAATATAGTTTTTATTTTCTTATGAATAGCAATTTTACAGCGTTACTTACACGTAGGTGGGTCCTGCAATACTAAATGCTAATAATTAAATATTATTGAAATCTTCATTTAAAAAAATAGTTATTAATAAACGCTTAGAATAGTTAATATTTGTTGAAGCTATAGTTTTATGAAGTCTTCCTCGGTTGTTTGCTATTCTTACGTTTTTAAAACAATTAATACAAGCTTTACTATGAATACCAAAAGTTTATTTATTTCTATGTGTGTACTTGTCCAAATGGTGAGTAGTTTTGATAGTCACCGCGCTGTAGATGACGACATTAAGGCGAATCTGGACGGCCTCTTAATGAGATTCTCTTCCAGGAGATGGCGCGGATCTTTTTCCGCTGTCTTTAGACATACCAATCAAAATATTCTAAATTTGATAAAGAGATTGTTTTGAAAACAGTATTTAAAATTGCGCCAACGTTTTATTTTTTTAAATTTTTTTTTTTTAATTTTTTGTTGTGTTCTATTTGGCTTCCAAAAAGGAAAAATAAAAAAGTGGTCAAGGGTGACGGTTCAGCGGTCCTTACCAATACTAAAACATTTTTTTTCATTTCTTTCTGATAGCAAATAGCGTCCGAAAGAGGAAATTGCGTTTTCTCTTTGATCTCATCCGCCGGGACAACCATAACTAGGACGGTAGCACACTCGTCGAATTGAGTGCGCTACAAAAATGATACCGGTTCGAGTAATCAGATCTTTTCAAAACATTAGTTAGTCTGTCATATGAACTTGAATGTATAGGGTAACACTATTTCATATGGTTTTTTTAGAAAAATCAAAATTAAAATGCAAATTAATAAGATACTATCAGTAATTTTACAGTAAATACAAAATTATAGCACTGATAATATAATCCGTACTATGAATCAGTAGAAGCAGTGACTTATTTTATTACGAAATTATTGAAGTGGTTTAGTATTTATAATTATGACTCGTTAATAAAAAGTAGATTCATTATCTATTATTAACATTTACACATTTTAAGAATTTCCCACTTATTTAAAACATAGGTAGGAAGTAGGTTGGGTTGTGTAAAATACACAAAAAGACAGTACTGAAAGCAGAATTGAATATCCTTATATTTATGCCTTACGTGATGCCATAGCAGACCATCTGTACGTAGATACGTCCTCAAAACAAACATCGGTCTGTGCGTTAGGTTACGATAGAAGTCGGCGGCCTGTCAGCATTTGATGGAAAAAGGGAAAAATGAATATTGCTCTTTCGGGCGTTATTATAAGTCCAAATTCAAAAATCAAAAAAGTTTTGTCATTAAGACATTGGTCTTCACATGCGCCGTTGAGCCGATTTTAGAAATTGTTTTTAATAACAAACTTACAATATTTAAAAATTTCAATACATAGAAAATAAAAAAAATAAAACGTTGGCGCAAATTCAAACATTATTTTAAGACAAATACAGTTTAAAATTTCAAAATCGGTCGTACCGTTTTCCCAAAAAGCGCGGAATACTTTTCCGATATATTTATCTCTGTCGCACACTTGGACGTCCAGATTCGCCTTAAATAAGTCGGGCAGTATACGTCTTATCTACGGAGTACACATTTTCGTAGTTCATGAAAAATTGTACCCGATCATGTACCCAACGGACCCAACCCTAGTAGCGATTAGTAGTCTGTTATTTCAATAATAGATATTGAACATATTATTATTACTATTATAATGCTCTGTGATAGAGAATAAATACTACTATTATTATTAAATATAAAAGTAAATCTTTAATTTCGCTATCTATTTTCGTGCTTAACTGGATTACACCCCCAAAAGTCACCTAGTTATGCAACGTCAAGAGTAATCTTCCAAACTAAATCCTAAATCCGGGTGAGTTCCAGACGACAGGATAATTTAATAACGAATTTCACACGCTAAAGAGGCAATTCGGCGGGTTACCGTTCTATCCGGAGAGCGATAAACAAAGACGCAAAGCGGAACCGCTTAACGAACTTTTTCCCGTCTCCAACTCTCCCTTTTAAAAGAAGACGACACCCCGGAGAGATCCTCTAAGGCGACTAGGAAAGGAAAAGTAATACTCACCCTGCGGCTATCCGCTATCTGTGGGAATACGAAGTCGGTGGCCGTTAGCAGGACCTTATACGGACCTTTAGCGACTCTCTTCTTGAGCAACTGGTACCTGGCGAGGGCGGCCACCCCGAATATAATAACGACCGACAAGCTGGAGCATCCTAGGATCGCCA
>RXPK01000157.1:0-101217 GCA_004143645.1 Protaetia brevitarsis
ATCTCGCGGAGTCGGTTCGCGGATCCTCCGACGTTTGCGCTGCTTCCGATACCGCCGCCACGTTTATAATCAGCTTGAGACGGATTACGTCACGAGTACAGCCACACCACACACACAACGCACACGTAAACCGATACAGAAGGACCTTGCTCGTTACCCCCACGCGTACGCAACGAAAAGAGAAGAGAGACGACACGCACATACGATAGAAAAGAATCGACGAGCGTGGTTTTATCGCGTTTTTCGATATTTTCCGGGATCTAGTGATCGTTGTTATGCACCGAGCTCCAAGTTTTCGACGTTGGTGGTTGGAACGGTTTCCGCGTGTAAAGGGATTGACGCGATTTCAAGATCGCTCATAAAGCAGGGTAGGTAGTAATCCGGAGTGCAGCAGCAGCAGCAGCATTTCAATACGTTTAGTAGATCCTTCCATCATAGTTAACGCCATTTATTATCCTCTACCGTTATTTCCTAATTGCCGTGGTAGGTTGTAAGTGAAGTGTTATTAGAGCGTCGCTTATTGGTCGGACGGAAAATAATCGTCAATTTATGGCGAGTATGTGAGGAATGTAGCAGGGATACAGCCGGTTTGTCGTTCTGAATGTTGTTTGCGTTGTGCTCCGTGTGTTGTGTTGTGGCGCGTTCGTGCTATCCCATCTATCAAAAGTATCGAAGATCTCGTCCCAAGCCTTTTTGCCACGCACTCCATGTTCGTGTATGTATATTGTTTATAGATGATGTAGTATAGGGTATACATCTTTAACTAATAAAGTCATAATTTTACACCACAGAGACGATCGAGTATTAGTGTTTTTATTATACACTACTGATGACACATGTGATGCATTAAATGGAGATATTTCCACAGAATAATTGATGACACCAGCATTATCAAAAAAATTATAAATCTACAATACTCGATCGTAGAGCAACTTGGTATATTAAGCAAAACAATCATAGTATATATTTTAAATTAATCAAGTTAAAGTTTATAAGGGTCATGAATTTTTGTAATTACATTCAAGTAAAGATAGTCATCGCCTTTAACATTTTTTTTTCAAATACTTGAACGTATTATAGGAAGAATGAGTGAAATCTAGCTAAAAGCTGCTCGCATTTCATTTTTCAACGTCAGCCCCCTCCTCAAAGTTGAATTGCATACTAGAGAGAAAAATTTCGTACTTTTCTTGAGAAGAAAACCAGAATCCATGTTTTTATATTTCATATTAGTTTGTGGTACAATAAACTCAAACAAATGTGACCATTTAAATAATTATTATAATGCGCGTGTCTGGATTCAACACTTGAATCAAACTAAATGTATGGTTACGATCTGGAACTATTACAGGAATCGCTACATACTGCAGAGAACAACCGACCCTGTCGATTGCCGTTATATGATAAAAGAAGGATGAAAAATATTATTTCTATCAGTTTAACAACAGTTCGAGAAATACTCATGCGATTCTCTGGGCGTTTGTGTGGCAGTATACGCTTCGATATACTCATCGCAATCCGCATATGCTATCGTGTCTTATGGCAAGCACACACTCCTATTTCTCTATCCTTGTCTAACTACTACAAGACGCTATTCACGACATCGATCTTTTCAATTAAGATCAATTTAATATAGCCTTCATTCCGTCACTGCGAAGTGAGGGGAACGATTCGCTAGACATGAGTAATTCATTCAAGTTTTAACCGGCTGTTCGATTCATTCGTTTCATATTCTTTAACAAAGCGTTGTTCGGTTATCAGGATACGGTCCTCAAATTCTTTTAGCGTTAGTACTTTTTGATCGCGGGTAAAAAATGGAATTTATAGCACGAGGAGAAACTATTTATTGTAAAACAATTTTACAATGGCAATTCAGCAGAAGTTACATTACAGTAAATTATTCCGTGAGATCAATTTCTACCGCGACACTATTCGTAATACGCTCCAACGTTTACATTAATAAATATCAAAAATTAAAATAAATGTAATATTAGTGCAACAACTTCTAAAGCTTAAACATTTTGTATAAAAATAAATATCGGTCATACAAAATTATGCGGTTATTACCGTCGCATGGATTTTATGAATTAATGATTAATAAATATCTCGTACATTAATTTTTTTTCAATCATATATTACTTACCGCCGAATAGGTACTTCATTTACTATTGTTAAATTTTTTAGAAACTATGTTTGTTATATTATTTGATTATTTTATATTTTAAGACTCCTTTTCATTCTTTTTTTTTCTTCTGAGATTCTAATGAGCTTCCGTCACTGCAAATATTTCTTTACATTATTTGATGCTTCGATATAAAAGTAAGTATGAATAGAAGAAAAGCATGAATAGATTTTAGTTATCAAATCAGTATTGTCTTATTATTTCCCTTTTCACTAATGCAAATGGCTTGGATTTAATTTTACTTTTACAAACTTCATAAGTATTATTTACAATAACTCACTTAGACAATTGGTTATTAATCTATTATTCATACCATCAAGAGCGAAATCTAGCCAGAAAGAATACCACGCTCATTTGGCTTGGATGAGTTATGACGATTGTCGAACGTTAATAAATTTATGCTGCAGCCTCGTGCGCAGGTACCCCTGCAGTTGAAGTCTTTCCCATTTCCAATCGCCCAGAATGCAATTCATAGCTTGCAACTTTTCACCAGGTCGAGATAAAAGAAATTGTTAAGTCAATGGAATTTTCATTGACACAAGCTGTGACTACTTTATTGTGTGAACAAATATTTATTTCTCTTAATAACTTACTCTTGTCAGTAGATACCAAATTATTCGATCGAAATGGTACAGGATTTGTTTCAAAATAACAGATTAGATTAATATTACAAGGGATTAACCTAGTTCCATATTAGAATCAATTATCGAACCTATTTATTTCAAATTAACCGTTTGCTTAGATTAAATTTTTTACCTACATATTGGTTTTTATTAATTATATTATTTTATGGTATCAAATTATTTTGTGGACTGAATACATTGTACTGACTTTAGTTCACTTACCATTCTTTGTTGAAGCAAGTTCTTCGTTGTAATGAGCATGTACTAGCTAAACATTAGCTAAAGTGGATTTCAGTAGTTGCTCCCGCATTGGGTTGAATTGCAGGCACACCGTGGTGCGGTACGATTCGCCATTTGATGATCACATCTTTAATAACATATTTATCTGCAAAACAGATAAATAGTCTTCAACATTTCCCATTCAGTGTATTAAAATCAAAACAAACTTCTACTACTTTTGTGTTTACGTGTTGAATTGAATTCAAACGCAATCAGACATATACTAATAGACTGCAGCAAAGCTACATAATTATAGTTTAGATAGACATAAAAAATAAAACCTATTTTCTAGCTAGGGTTAATTATCTTTACATGTTTAGCAAAGTTCTAGACCTAATAACTGAGATTTAATTATAACAGTATATAATTTGGGTTAGAATACAGTGGTTATGTACATTGAGTATATTTTTATTGTATTGATTGTAATTAAAACAAGTAGTTTATGAATTATTAAATTTTAGTCGGCACTTATAGCCCAGATTTTTAAAACGTTTTGAAACCGATTTTTATGAAATCAATTAGCCAGTTTCATTGATATCTGGCGATTTCCGCAGCACTAATATAAATAGGGTATGCTGGAGACAACAAATGAATGCGAGAGACATCAGAATGATATATCTATCTATATAATATCCTTGGTGTCTACCATGCATTCAATTTATACTAAATATGCGTTGTTACTGTAGTGGAATAGAAGAAGTGCCATCTTTACGGTAATTCCGCGTACTCACGATAACCCACATCTATCATATATTTGCTGCTACTGAGTAGAAAATTGGCAATAATAATGTTTAGATTAGGACATCGTTTGAGAATATTTGGGATACTATGTAACATTTTTATTTGCATAAGGGAGCGATGCTCATTGTTATTTACTAGAAAAATTGTATTCTTTATTAGTTTTTCTCATTGTTAACTTAACTATTGCCATTTTTCTTTTTTTATATGTACATAAGCACATTCAGGGTTTAATTAAGACTGACAATTTTCCAAAATTTTTATTCGGCAGGGCCAGAAAAGAAACCCGATTTGAAAAATGAAATATCTAAGTTTTTTAACTTCTCCTTGTCAGATTTTTTCTATCCCCAATATTAATTATCTTTATACCAAATACAAACGGAAATTTAAATCGATTTATTGACGTTTTTCAAAAAAAGGAACATTAAAGAATACAATTTTTTCTAGTAAAATACATATGAACATCGAACTCCTTAAATAAACTGCAAATTTGATTAGCTTAATCCTTAGTTCTTCATATCCCTCATTATGTTAATTAAATAAAACTTAAGGGTTGCTTAAATTAGGATAGGAAATAACAAAATAATATGATTGACTTCACCTCGTTTTTTCTTGTTAGATTAATTATATTTTTGGTTAAATCAATATTTTTTAACTAAATCTTGTTTTGTTAATTTCAACGTATGCTGTTCCTCAGTGTACCCTTTAAAGAAGTGTGAATTTGCTGGCCTAGCTTTATAGATAACAGTCCTGGTGGGCTGAGCAACGTATTTAAGTATGTTAGTCTCAAAGAACAATTGAAGAAAAAGTATTGGAAACGATGCGACCTTAAGCAAGCGAGAGAGAAGATATCGGATTCGCTCCATTTACAAGAACCAATATTTTCTCTCTTGCTTCCTCAAGTTTGGATCATTCAGGTGTCTGTTCTTCACGTCTGCCTCCATTTGATAAATTGATGACTGAAGAGAGTAGGTTTGCTATTTAAATACAAAAATTTAAAGCTTTTAATTTTTTCTAGGAGCTCCGACGCTATTAACATATCCCCACAAATATTTGTCATTCGTTATAACCGTGTATTCCTATAGCTACGTATGTATCTTCTTAGATTGGTAGAATTCCATCAGCACATATTATTGAGACTCCACGAGAAAAGAACAGAACGGAAATTAATAACTGATTGGGGACCAGGCAAGCAAGCTCTATGTTGGCTTCCCGTATTGGAAAATTCCGTATTTTCACATAAAATCTTGGAACATCATTCTTCATTAGTTAGGGTTACAGGGTAATAATGCTGTATAATAGTGTTGCCAAAAGTGATGATATCTCTGATGAATTTAAATAGTTAGTTTTTATAAAATTTTAGAAAACTTGTAAATGGAAAAATATAGTGGAGATAAGGCTACCTCTGAAATTTATTAAGCTTGTTTTTTACTAAAACGTTAGCGAACATATATATGATTAATTACATTGCTAAGTTTAAGGTAAGTTCCAATCATCAACTAATTTATTTAAAAGTATTTAACGGTTCAGTATTCACTATTTCAGTTGAAACCGGAACTCATTTTATTCAATCGAGTAAATTTAATTACGTTATTTCATTACATGCTTTATCAGTTTTTTAAAATTATCACCGATCGTACATTACAAGGTACGTTCTTCAATGACTTATTTATTAAAATGGTAATCTAAAGTGTCAGAATAATATCAGGTTTTTTCTTGTTGCTACTTTGTTATGTCACAGATAACTCTGGTTAGCCTCATGCGTACATAAACTAATACTTTTTTGAACACTTAAGTAGTGTTTTACAGATCAATAGAGTATATACAAAACTTACACAAAATTGTACAGGTTCTTGACGAGCTCGTATATACTAATATAATTTGCAAATATTTTTGAAGGTTTTTTTTGTGGCGTGAGTTTAAATACATTTTCCGTGGATATTTTATGTTTCCAAGGTCAGAGAGTATAGTTTTAATTACTGGTTTTTATTAAAAAAATTACACGGATTTTTGGCCGAAAAATTGTACTTTCTTATCACATTAAATAATGTTTAATAATATTGAAAGCCATTGTCCTTTAACCTGACTAACAAAGTGAATATAGACTGCTGTGGGGTTCCCTGTTTGATCTAATCAATTAATTCTCTGTTTGATCTACTTAACAGCAAAATAGAACGGAGTGTACGAGACAGTTCAAAGTTTTGTATTGTCAGTGACTCCTAGATAGAGAAACTACGAACAAAGAGCACATCAGAAGTAATTGATTAGGGACGGTTAGCAATAAATCAAATGAATCGTAGTTCAACCTCCAAAAACTAATGAAACATATGCCATACAATAATAGGATCTGTTCCAATTTGAAATGAGTTCTAGTGGTATATTTACAAAGTATTTATTGTCTGTTCTAATTTTTGCTATTTACTCTGTAATAAGTTCTTTTGAAGTTCCTTTCATCTAGGAATAATGATCTACAATCGCATAAAATAATAAATAGACATGTAGGAATGGCTTGAGAAAAACAAAACTATTATATATTTATATTTAATTTCTATCAATATTCATAACATCTTGAGCTTCCTTACACATTTAATTGTCTGCACCACGCAGAAAACTGTATTTAGACTGATTATACAAACAAAATTCTCTGACAAAGAACCTTTCATAACACAGCCAAGAATTGGATGCACAATATTGGGCGTATCTAATAATAGGTGATAAAAGGTGATTCATTTAAGGGTGACGACCGTCATAACTCGAATAACTGTTAATCTTAGAGCTTAGAAAAAAAATACAAGTAAAATGTGGTCTTGAGGACATATATTTTTTTTTTAATTTTCCAAGTTCTTGCGACAGATGGCGTAATTGTTTTCTTCTTAACATAATATTTTTTTAAAAGCTATTTTCGCATCATTAACGTTGGTAAAAAAATAACTTACACATTAATATGCTTATAATTATTTTTGCTTTAAAAGATTTTGAGATTGCAAGAGTGCACTGTTATGAACCGGTGGGAGAATTTTTAATTTTCGTCACGCAAAAGCCCCTGCAACTTAAGTGAATGTGAACCGCTTTTATAAAAATTTGACTTCATTATGTAAAGAATATCAAGTAGATGAAGACCATAAATAATAATGCTTGCTTTGTTGCTTTAAATGAGAACTAATAGAAGAAATTGTCTGCTAGCTTGTTCTATTTGTGCGATTTTCTCCAAAAATGTAAGTGGAATGGTATCACCATCAGCAATCTGGAAAAATGACCTATTAAACCTGTTAAAACCTCTAAATTGATATCTACTGACGTTGAAAAGATAATTTATATTGTAGTTACTTGCATGTATTGGCAATCATAAACACATTGTTGTGCCAAGACGTCAAAAAGTAATTTATATATAACCAATTACGCAGCAATTTTTTTGGCTATTAGAGTTTGTATATATCATATAATATATTTTTTTAATTTAACTACAATGTAGCATTAAATTAAATTTGAAAAGTACGAAGTGAAATAGTTTTCTATAGGGGTAAATCAATATGAGGATAACTTTATAAAATGAACATTTATAAAACAATCCAAAAACGCGTTACCTTCTTTTTTTTTCATGTAGTTTAAAGATTTAAAAAATAAAAAATATATTTATATTACACAAGAGCAGGAGTGAGAAAATTGCTCTGTTTTCAACCTAAAATGTACGGCTGCTAACCGAGGAACATATGTGGTCTTTGCAAAAACTCGATATCTCCTCTCGTTTCTGAAATATTGCCAAAATGTGTTTTTATGGGTGACTTTCAGCCCTCATTCCTACCAAATTTTATCAAAATCGAAGAGATACACGTGGTGCCTTTCCTTGAATGAAATTTTTCACATCAACAAAGAAATATAAGGCCCAAGCTTCGTGTTAATATTAGCTTTCTCTGAATCAAAATTCTCCAAGAGAAGAAGTAAAAGCCCAAATATCTTTTTGTCGTCTGTTCAAGGATAAAGGAACTGATACTTTTTTTCATTTCATGACTGATTTCTTTCTGCGAATGTGAATTGCTTTTGCAACCAGTAAGGCATATAAGTGCCAGTTCTTTCAACCAATTGCAGTGGTCTAATTTACGATCAAAATCTGTTTGCTTATCTGGATGTAAATAAGCATGAGAAGCATGTGTCTTGTGTTCTTCTAATATTCTATAGATCAGTAATTTAAATATCAATCTCTCACAGCTTCTGTGATGCTTATACGTGGATCAGATCTTATATAAAACAAAATATTATGAGTATTTTGACGTACGATTCACAAACCAACGTCATAAAAGCTGCAAATTTTGAAAATTTACAAAAATCCATTTTTGTTCTAAGCTGCAAGGCATTAGCAAGATATGACGAATCACCACCTTTAATATACGGTTTAATAAAATCACAAACACTATTGATTGATAATATTAGACAGATTATATTATATGTGAATTATATAGGCACCTATATACAATAAGTATTAATAAGACTCCTTGCAAGCAATATTATATTTTTCCTACAATTTATTTTCTATTAGACAACTTTCCCTAGGCAAATTTTGAAGCATTTGAAAAAGAATACGTAAAATATTTGCGACCAGTGTTAGATACGCGTTGATAATATTAAATTTGCTTGTATGCTTTATATTATATAAAAGGCAAATAGTTATTAAAATTAATCCAATGAAGACGTATTATACATTAGCACTATTATAATCAATTTAATTTGTATCTATATCTATGATACAATAAACCAAATATTATATATAACGTTCTTGTGGTACATTACAAATATACACAGATGAGTTGCATAACTTGAAAAATTAGTTTAGTAATGAAAAGCTATTTCTTACAAAAACAAATTGCTGCAACACTTGAAATAATTATAATTCGTTTTATTTCATCCTGGAGAATTTATTTAATTGTTATTATATAACAGTTTTAACAGAATTCACAACATTGAAGGAGAGCTAGCGATAACCTCTTGTGTTGTGGATTCGAAGATATTGTATATAGGCAACATTTACTTGTAAAGAGATGACCAACAGTTGATTTAATGGTTTAAATCTCAAATTGCACTTACAATTAGTTACTTTGATTTAAATGTCTTAACTGTCAATAGTAATAAAAAAACGCAATTTTATTTAATATAAATTGGGTGCATGTTAATAAATGATATGGTTGTTGACAAAAAATGATGTAACTTGAAAATGAGTTTCAATTATAATAAGATAAAATCATGCTTGTGATTGTAAATAAGTTTATCACATAAAAATATCAACTATGTTACAGCCTATAATGGTTTTGTATTTTCCTAAAGTTAAAGCCGTAACAATCATATGATTAAGAGATACTTTTTCTATTCAATAACTCAACAATAAATACTCCTTCTCTCTTACTTCTTTACGGTTGATAGCCATTTTAAGAAATAATCCAAAAAATAAATAAATCAGTGAAAATTTATCTGCAATATTTCATTATTATTTGCCCAATCATTTTGAGATTTCGCGGCAAATGCTCAGTAAATATAATAACAGAAGTGTGCAAATATAATAATTATGATTTGTAATATATCATTAGGTGTGCTTACTTGTAAAAAAATATTGTTAGTTCTGTTTACTTTGCCAGCTGAAATTTATGTATATATTATTAGGTTATATACATTGCAAGTATGTATTTAATGTACTAATGAAATAAATATCTATGTACTTACATGCCTACTACTTGCATTTCACTCGACTTTGCTCTATTAAAATAGCCACCGATTATGCAGCGCAATTATTTTTAATTCATTGTAGCAATTTTCTGAGCCGGTATTTGTGACTGGTTTTGGACGATTTTTTTCTAGACTAAAATATATGTGCTTATGTAATGACTATGTCTACATTTTTTAACTTGTTGTTAGAAAAAGCAAAAAGCTTAATAGCCAGGAATATCCATACTTCTATAATTGCAAGTGAAAATAGTACTGAATGTTTGTAATTAACTTAATTTTTATACACTTTAACAGAAGTACGCAAAATGATAAAAATAGCAAGGTAGAAAACATATTCGCTTCAACGTTTTACATATTATTAAGTAATACATTGTTAACAACATTAGTTCATTTTTCCCCAAAAAGTCTTATATTTATGTGTTATACGGAAACGTATAAGTCATGTTAAGGCGGCAATTTATTGTGAAATAATAATTCAATAACATATATCTTTCACACAGTTTAAAACATCTTGCCACAAACTTGACTGCACTGAACTGTTCAGCGTTACTACTGATGGTGAAACCTTCGTCCAGTGCAGTGAGGTTTGTGTGGTAAGTTTTAATGAGTATAGTAATTAGTATCACCAACTTTGGGTATTTTTTGCCAACTTAAATTCTTACATGGAATTTAAGAGATCTGTACATTTCTCTTCTACTTCATCTTGACAAAAAAATTTTAATTACTACATTTCGAAGAATTTCTTTTTGTGTGTGTGAAAACTACAGACCATCATTTACCCATGGAAGAAAATCCTCGCCAATACGAACGAATGGAAATGATAGATATATTCCAAGATGTAGAGGATGCATAAGAGCACATAAAAAAAACGCGAGTTTAGATGAATTAAATTTATTTATTTGGGACTATCAAATGTGAATATCTCGGTGAAAAGTTTACTACGTAATTATTCAAAAATTCGTGCGTTAGGATCATTCCTTTGCTCATCTCATAGGCAATACCAGTAACCTCTTAGAAATACCTATCTCGAGATTTTCTTTAATGTATTTATAGTGTTTTTCTTTTGGTTTTCCTCTTTTGTCAAATATAATTTATTATTTCTCAAAACTGCTTCCCTTCTACGTCGTTTTGACATTAATATACCGAATGAAATTCGTGAATGATGAATAGATATAATAGATTAATATACACTTTGTAGCATCAAACACGTTCGAATAATTACAGCCTCTTAATTGGGCGTTAACTTTGTTGGCTTTACTATTTTTCTGTGATCTACCATAAGATCTTCTAAAAACCATTTGAATCCCAAATTCGCCAATAAAATGTATTTTTTCTCTATTCTGTTATACAGAACAGCATAATTAAACCTAAAACCTACTTGGACAATATCTGTTCCGTTACGCCTTTTTGGTAGAGAAATTTGTTTTACAGAATAGCGAAATGTCGTTGTCGCTCGGTCATTGGTCGATAAGCTCACCTTTAGTTGTGGATTTTGCTCTAACAATTTGGTTTTTATTTGCTTTAGTGTTAAAGTGCAATCCCCATCAATCAGATTCTCTCTTGCTCCTCTTGAGTATTTTTTTTGGGACGATGCTCAACACTTCTTTTTTTCGTTTCGTTCGTTATTTTGTAAGTATTGTAAGGTTCGGGAAAACATTAGATTTTCGTTCTATCTGGACTGGCTAACTACCATCGCCCATTACTCTGACTATTAAAGCACGTATCCTGTTCGAGATTTTGTTGTTTTGCCTTCTTTCAGCATTCATTCTTACATGCTTGTCATAACAATGTGGCATAGTTTTCACAAAAGGGGAAATAATTTGACATACACAGCACCCTCTTTAATTAAGATGTTAAATAGTTTTGAGAAATAGTGAAATACATTTGACAAAAGAGGAAAACCAAAAGAAAGATACTGTAAAAATCAATTGGCATAAACATATTTGAATAGATATTACTATAAAAGGCTCGGCGTGTTGCTCGGAACCGAATATCTACTGAGAATTACTCCAAGAGGTCAATTGGACACATACGACAACCTGTGATTGTTTGACGTCATAGAGTGGGTCGGAGTAGATATCTGAACGCACCTCAAGCAATCCAAATTTGAGTCCACTACATTTAAAAAAGTCGTGGTAAAATAGCCTTTTTCGTCAACCTAATCCTAACTCAACCATCCTAACTTAACTTCTCATTTTTATCAGTGTCAATAATTGTTTGATGTCAATGAATAGACATATGTATTATATTTTAATACTCTGTACAGGCTGTCCTATCGAATGGATCTCTAATTACACCTCTATTTTTGGTTTTATGAAAAAGGCTCTTGTATAAAAATTTTACAAAATTCGATCTTGCGTAACTTAAAAATATTTTGGACTATGCAGGGTGTTCCAAAAGTAGGAAAACGCGTACTTACTCTGTTATTTTAAATGGAACATTATATATTATTCCATTTTTAAATTCTACCAGAAGATAACATCAGTTTATAGCGACTACTTCCATTTCTACATCCGACCCTGCATGGTTTGTCAACCAATAAATCGTCCGGGGTGCACAAATGGATACAGTTCCAATACGTAGACTATAATAATATCGAATTGTTCTATATGTGAATAAATGCGATTAAAATTTATACCAGTATAATGCAGTTCAAACCAAAATCACATTATTTTAAAAAATGAACATAAAATGAATTAGGTTAGTTATTGCGATAAATAGCAATCTAGCTTAAAATGTGTATCTAACAAATAAATTGATTTAATGTGCCCTAGGAATCTCTGCACAACGATAATAGTTCTTCTTATTCATTTACTTTCTTAATTCTTGTCGTGTCATTATATATTAGATTCATTCGGAATACAGAAACTTCGACCATCATTAGCATCACAATTATATCTTGCGAGAGTGACTGGCACTACAACATGATACCCAATTGGTGTCTTCTTTCACGGTTATTTGAGTTATTTCACTTAAACCTAACAATATAATATATAAGAAAGCATATAAATGTTATGGCCACTGGCCACCGATCTTACCTTTTACACAAGAATATCATAGTTCATTAAATGTTTTTAAAACTGCAGGGGTAATTCAAAACTAATAAAATACGTTAAAATAAATAAATGAAACAAGTAAATCATGTAGATTAACGGATGAGTAAACTAATTTGTGCAGATACGAACGTAAACAATAACAAACTGCCATTTTGGGAAGCTGTTGTTTGTGTGAAGTTCGGTTTAGAAATTTGGACCCCTAAAACTAATCTCTTGTCCTTACTCGGTGAACTCTACTTAGACTAAGTTAATCCTTACGCAAAGCCCTTTCAATTCATACCAAACATTCGTGACGACTCATGCAGGATTTTGTAGACAGTGAAGTATTTAAAATATTAATATCTAAAACAAATGCCTACACAAATTACACCGCGTTAACCGAAAGTTTTCAGCAGAGCCATTTTTTACAAAAGCTTAAATAACAGTGTTGTTATTACAGATAGACATATATAGCTTATATAAAGTGATGTTATTTTTTTAAGTAGGTTTTAAAAATGGAAAAGTATATAGGGTGTTCTATTTAAAATAACGATAATAATACGTATTTATTGCCCAATAAAATATTAAACATATTTCAATTACAGGGGAATACATAACAAAAAGTAAAGTGTGAGTTACATGTCTTACACGATAATATACGTAAAACTATGACTTAAATCTAACAAGAAAGATAATGCAACATTCACAATGAATCTTAAGGGTGATATTTGTTGAAGTTTTCGCAAATGGATTTTTTCAACTCTCTCAATTTTTGAAATTAATATCGGTTACTTCAGCAATAATGTTGTAGTTCTTACACATAACGTACAATGGTGACTTAAGTAATATATTGGTTTTTGGAAATTATAAAGAAAACGTAATAGATAATCTAATAGAAAGTTACAGGAGCTCAGAGCAGTCAATAGTGTTGTGGACAAGGTTGTAAGGAAAACAAATGCTAATACATAGATACCCGATGGAAGGACAAGATGGTAAATCAAAGCGCGGGATAATAATGTGGGGTGTTCAAATTATCTACTTGATACCACAAATATTTCGCAAATTTAAGTTGAACTTGCTCTAGTTGACGTTTTTTGTTAGAGTGATAAGGATACCAAATCCAGCAAGGCGTATTTTAACCGAGATCTCACTAAAGCAAAATAAAAGCAAATGAGTACCTCAGGATTGGAAAAGCACTTAGTATGTCTAATTATAAATCCTAATGATTTTTTTGCTTGTGTGCAGATGACGTTGATGTGATCGATTAACGTCAGCTTATGGTCAAAAAGTACTCGAAGTAGGTATGCGTTATCCTATTTTTAGAACACCTTGTATAGTCAAAAATATTTTTAGCTTAGGCAGAATTGAATTCTGTAAAACGTTTGTGGAAAAACTTTTAACTTTACCTAAAATCAATAATAGAGCTGTAATAAAAAAATCCACTATTCGGTGGGTCACTGTGTACACCACAACTACTGATACACAATTAAAGGTTTCTACTCCTTCCGTATAAATATCCAGGCCTCGCCCATTCAGTACCGATAATGCGGCGGTGATGCACTTTATTAGGTTGGCTGCCTCGCGCTTCGGATATCCCTGACCGCTAAAAACAATGGCGTATAGTAAGAGCGATAGTATGGTACGAAATTTACTACGCAGCAGAAGGGCAACATTCCTCCGACTCAATCGACGCACCCCAGACAGCCGCTATTGTGCACAGTGGTCCAAAGAGCAGCTGAGCCGTCATAGTGGGCCTCCGTTGGGACTGAGGTTGTCTCGCAGGAACGGACTGGTCGGGCACGACCGACCGGTCCGCGTCGTTTAAAATTACCCGGTAAATGGGAGCGGAGCTGACAACAGACACGGTATGATCTCTCATTTAATTCATTCGACACGTAATCGTTAATTTTTTTTTTGCCTGCGCGCTGCGATTTTCGTTCGCGAAGAATTCTGGAAAGCGAGGACGAAATGAATGAAAACGAGATCTTTTCAAATGAAAATCACTTAAAAACGAAAGAATTTCAGTGCTAAAGTCGTCGTATAGATCGTTCACGTAGGTGAAAATAAAAAATATTGCCCGAGTTGATACATTTCATATGATTTTATTTTCTTTTTTTAACAAGGATAAAATTGAGCTAATTCTTCATCTGCCGAACATATAGCTGCCAGCTATGGATCTACTCAGTTTGATCAATCGTCTTTGATAACCCGATTTTTCGAGCTAAAACACGGGCATGTTTTATGGGCGCTTTAATTTTAGAAGCAGTAAAAATACCTTAAAAATAGGAATAATATATATTAAGTAAATTCACAATTAATAAGGAACAATTGAATTTGTAAAACGCATAACATTTGGAAAACTTGTTGGAATATATCATTTTTAATGTCAAAATACTTGTTTAATTACAATAGGTAAGGAACACCTACTTTAAGATAAAAAAATACAATGGAATTTTTTTCTTTTTATTTAAAAATTGCCCTAAAGACTGAGTATATTTTTAATCATAATAATCAATAATAAATTATTCGAATAGAAAATAGTGAGAATAAATATGGTTCTTTCCATTCAAAGTAATTTATTTTCTTAGATGAGCAACATGTTTCGGCCATATATGGCAATCTTCAGGCCTTGCAAATCAAATATACACGGATTTAACAAATTTGGAAATTTAAAACTTAGAAAATTGGTAAATTACATATTCACGTCAGCCAAATTTACAAAGCAATGTATAAATTAGTAAAATTTATATTAAATTATAAAAAAAAATATTACCTTCTAAAACGCCTGGTAGAGCATGATAAAGTAGTTGTCGAAAATTTATAAAAATAGTTGGTACGGATTGGAATATCATAAGTTCAAAACTTATAAAGTAATGTGTCGTGTCTGGTGGATTAAATTTTGTTTAAAATGTGTATAAGATTTCAAAGTTTTATATCGTACACATGATATCTAAAGTATACATTATAAGAAAAATCACGACAAACAAACATTAAACAACGATAATAAAGTTTAAAAGTTTACAATATTGGGATATGAAATTGGTACATGATTATATGATAGTATTATGAATAAAGATACCAATATTTAAAATATGTAGGGAATTGTAAAAAGGGGCAAAGTGGATTAAAATTAAATTATTCAGTGACCGTGAAACATATTGTCTAAAGTATCGCTTATATAAATTTAAATATTTGTGAATTATTAAGGTTTAAAATGTGTATATATGTGTATAATATATATTGGCAGATACATCTTGAGAAACAAACAACAAGAAGAAATAATGATAAAAATAAAATAAAAACTAAAAAACAACAGGAATGGCAAGTAAATCTGTTTGGAGTTATAATATTGGGAAATAAAATTTGTACATAATTGTGAAAAATTATATGTGTATGCATATAATTGCATAAAATATACAGCATATATAGCAATAAATACCATTGAATAAAATGCTATAATTTAAATAAGTGGAAAAGGTAAAATAGCCGAAACATGTTGCTCATCTAAGAAAATTTAATAATTTTAAATGGAAAGAATCATATTTATTCTCACTACTTTCCATTCAAGTAGAAATAGCAATAAATTAAGGTAGAAGTCCCAATTACTGACACTTTAAGAATGATGTCAATGTTTAAGATTCCAAGATGACACTAGAAGAACAATTTTGATTTTTAAACTTAAAATAAATGTGTGCTAAAACACACCAAAAGAAACTATTAAGTATAGGAAAAAATACAGGGACGGTGTCAGTAATTAGGACAGGGTCAGAAATTGGTACATTTACCAATTTCTGACTCTAATTAATACATGAAATTAATATTTTTAAAACATATAAATTAGTATCCATCTAATTAACATATCATTAGTATTATTAAAACGTTATCAAGCTGGTGTATTCCTTGTATTCGTTACCTAACATTTTCACTCACAAATGTATAGTTGCTTGAGCCAACAGTTAATTTATACAGTCTATTAACCGAACAATGCAAACTTTATTATAATTTCAAACTATTACATAAATTTAAGGAGACATCCGTTTTGGGGGCGCCACGTGATGCCATTGTTCAAAAATTAAACCTAGATAGAAAATATAAGGTCATATTTCCAGCTAAGAAGGACTGGGAGAAAGGCACTCTAGTCACAGCATACTCGACCTGGTACACAAACGGCTCTAAACCAGACTACGGCGTCGGAGCTAAAATATACGCAAAGAAGCTTCAGCAAAGACACAAGCGTGTTCCAGGCTGAGGTAGCTGCAATTCATCACTGTGTCAGAGAAATAACAAGATGGACCGAGTTAGTCAGTTAGTCGTCGCTATGATAGTCAGTCCACCGTTAAAGCCATTAGTTTCGTAAGTGTGGACTCTGATGAAGTTGATTTGGGACTGTCTAATCGCCCTAAATAAGGAGGCACCCAAAAGAAATTAACATTGCCTGGGTTCCTAGCCACTCGGGCGATCTGGCCAGGCGAGGTTCGTCAAGGCCATTCGTTGGAGCTGACCCTCCGTTTGGCATTACCAAATCGCAATGGATGCATAATGAGTCCAGAGTCAAGGTCATTTATTGGAGTTGGTCATTCTTTCGGCACTACCAAATCGCAAATTAAAACCTCCATCAATGAATGGATACATAATCAGTCCAGAGAGTGGTGGCAAAACTCACTGGGACAGAGAGAAGTAAAAGAGTTTCTCTTTCAGGCTTTTATTCTTAGGTTACTACTCGTGTTTATCGTGATTTCGGTTATTAATTGCGTCTTGGACAATTCACAACTGTTTCTTCTTTTGTTTATGTTTTTATAATATACTATGTGTAAATTGTAAATTCGTATGCATTACTTTTGTGCTGGAGTTGTAGATGTCGTTTTATTGATTTAAATATTTAAACAATCATGTTTATCGTTGTAATTTTTAATGTTGTTTCTATACTTATAATTAGCCTTACTTGTAAAAAAGAGAACAGAGGCATGAATTTACTGACTGACTACTGAATTTACTAACCAACTAAGTAAAGATAAGGAGAACAAAATGATTCTTATTTTTCCATTTAGTAAGTGGATTGTTTTAAGTAGCCGGGGACAACAATTTAAAACAGCTGATGAATGAAATAATAAACAGTGCTCCAAAAGTATGTACCTCGTAGCAAGACATAAGTAGGAAGCAAATAAATAAAGATAACTATGCACAAAACAGTTTTTCACCCAGTATCAACATATGGAAGTAAATCATAGGTATTGAATAACACCTACCAACTTGAGAAGTAGACTTCAGGCGAGCGAGGTGAAGAATTTGAGAATTAAATTGGCAACAAGGAAGACAGAATATGAAATAAAGTAATTAGAGAAGATAATAGAAAAGCAACAAATGAGATCTAATTAAGAGCACTATTGGTGGGCTTGATAATTCCCTCAAATCTCCTGATTCTTTTCGTTTGGGTTTTTTTTTTCCAAAGCATCTTTACTGACCTAAGAAAAGTTAAAAGTTTTTGAACTAACTTAACGGATTCGAACCAGAATGCCCTTCTAAACTAGAAAATCAAATGAATCTTTAATTTCTTGAGGAGTACAACAAGCATCAAAACTAAGACCAATATTATAAATTTACGTAAGCGATTTCTATGTACCTAAATATCCAAATGTGTCACTCAATAATGCCCTATATTTTTCAAAGCTGCGCTGTGGAAGCAACACTCCGGTATCAAGCTAAGAAATAGAAACTTGAACTGAAAATTTAGCCTTTATCTTGATTTGCAAACTGGATAACTGAACATTAGGTGATTGGACATTTGATGAGTACCGTCTTTTACTTTATTTTATTTGTTTTTTATGTACATGCAAAAGAGCTGACCAACTAATATTTGACCAATTACTTAGTAAGATCTAGTACTTTAGAATGCCAAGAAACGAAGAGACATATTTTCTGCCACTGCGCGCCGCGCTGTTGCTATCTCTCACCACTCACAACTAATACTACTTAAGAATACACAGCTTATTCATTTAAATGTCAATCTGTAAAATTCTTTACTGCGTTAGACAATCAAAGCATTGCCGTTGAAACAATTCATCTGTTTTCATCGAATATCTCAATTGCAGTTTAAGCCATTAAATATTGCGTAAAAACTGCGTAACCACAGCTTGTAAATAAACATCTTGTATATTTATGTATGGCATCATTTCCATTTCCAATGTTGACATAACAATTTCAGTCAAACAAAACCAGAAAATTAGATTATTATGTGTTATGTAAAAATAAAATATAATTGTTGGAATTAAAAGAAAATGAAGTGATTATGCACTCCATTACATCAATGGTTACAAGCTTGCTGTTATTATAATTCAGTTTTTCTGTTCTAATTATATACCAAAACCACGTTATTTATACAGACCTCTAATTACACCAGCTACATTTAAATAACTGCTTTTGCATGCGTATATTTCGATTATTTGTTGGCCTTGCTAGTAATCGGCGAAATACGTGAATAATTTAATAAAATTAAAATATTTAACAGCATTTTATATAGTTTCTCAAGCTTATAAGAAAACCTTAAAAATGTTTTAAATACGGTTCCCTGACGAATGGTCTGTTGTACCTAAACTCTTTGTCATGTATCTCTTATCTCATTTTTATAATGAAAATATTTTCGTGCTTGCTAAATACAAGACATGCTATGCGGTAGTAAAACCACTTTATAAAGTTTGCTACTGATACTAATATATGCCGTCTCAACCAGATAAGGTTTAATTATTGTGATACAGAAATATTGTTCGAAACTATATCCGTGCCATTGTAGAATTGTAAACGTAAATAGCATTGTATACATGTGTATGCAATATTCATTTTACATGCGTATCAATAAGGTAACAACGCTTTTTTTTACTGTAAAGCAAACAATTGCTTATTGTTCTTGTTGTATAGTAGCATTAGTTGCATATACTTAATAATGAAGAATTAACTGGTATTTCATTAACTTTTTGTATATGAATGGATTTTTGACGATTGTAATAACAATAACTACCTCATAAAAACAAATTGCACAAAACTCATGAAACTCAAAATATGGGTATTTGTGTATAATTTAATCCCAGCAAACGTCAAATCTAAATATCAAATCATTTAAACCCTGTATACTTTTAAAATGTTAATAATACATTTTGGATTTTGATGCATTATGCAGGACTTTTTATTAAAAATGTCTATTTTCAGGAAAACAATAAAAAAATATTCATTTGCGTAATAGCTACTTATTTAATTAGTTTTAATTTCTGTACACCATTTGGCCATAATATTCCGTACCGTTATAGTACCTATATAGAATGACTTATTTCATCATTCAATAAATTAGTTATTACTAGAGAACCAGAGTTAGGACGTTGGGTGCAGTTCGGTAGCGAGTGTTACCTGTGTCCTTAGTGGACGCGATTTTAAGCATACGCGAGCGACAACGACAAAATGCCATTTGATTTAAATGGGGCTTTGTCGCAGTCACTCGCGTACGCTTAAAATCGCATCCACTGAGGACATAGGGCTAGTCATCCAAGCGTCGGTCGTGTATATGCAGTAGCGTACATAAACTTAAAGTTATATTTTGTTAATCGTCAAGTACGTTTTCTATACGATTGCAATAAAAATTAACTATGATATATTTTTCTACGTTGTAAATTGGTTTCGTTGGTAAGTTAATAATATATTTTTAAATCTAGAGAAAGATCTGTCCACGTCACATGAAGTAACTAGTGGGGAATGGAAGTATGGAATTAAATCCTTATATTATAAATATGAACTTTCATTTTGGGTAGTGAAAGTGCTATTACAAATTTCTGGATTTCTTTGTAAAACCGTATTATACACCGCTTAATACAAGTTCTGGCGGCAAAGGTATATTCAGGCACATTTCTTTATGTAACTTTATCCTAGTTGGTGCTTTCAATAAAATCTTTTTAAATGAGTTAATTAATGAGTTAACATCGGGAAATCTTCCCCGAATAATTTCAGCAATGCAATGTATTCCATGCGCAACACATGTTAGATGTAACAAGTTTGGAAAACGTTTTTTGAGCTCGCTGCCTGTTTTTAGCGTTATGGTTGCAGAATTTGAAAGAAGAGTAGAACTTTCCAACGTCACCACTACATTTTTACAGTGTGTTATGATAATGTCGGTAATATCGTTTGTAGTGACACGCAATCTGATTTTGTAGCTACTAAAAATGACATTGGAGGATTTTCTGGAGCATGTGCAACCATTACATTAACAACGCACCTTCTGTAATGTCTGTCGCTTCATCCGCGCTTATCTAGAGATAATTCTTACCTAGTTTTGACCTGATTTGCATTATTGTTTTGTTGAATTACTTAGGTACATAATGTTTTCTAATTGTCGATGGAACATCTTGCTTGATATATTTTTTTTAATAAACTGTATAGTTTAATTTAATGGGATATTGGCACAAAAAAAGGTGCGATTTTTAGTATTCAATATGCTTCGTACTTTTCAGATGCCGCTCAAGAGTATATTTACCCCTGAATTCTAATTTCGCAGAACAAATGGTGCAAAGCACTTCTTTTTTGTTAACGGCAGTGAAAATGGTGCCATATTCTAAAAATGATAAACTAAGAACTACTAAAATAAAACGAAAAAATACGAGGCAAGTAAATATTAAATAAGGATCAAATATATTATAAAATTATTAAAAACAAAATATAAACGCTAAAGAATACTTCAAAAATATGAGCGTCCCTAACAAAATAAAGCGAAAATGAAACTTCTTAAAAAGGATTAACGAAAAAAGACACTTCTAAAATAGTACAGAAACAATATAAACCAAAACCAAGACTTCTAAAGTAGGGCAGTAATGAAATAAATGAAAAAAAAGCACTCTTAAAACCGCATAGTAACAAAATATACCAAAAAGGGCAACTATAAAATGAAAGGCTAACGAAATATCCAGATTTCTAGATACATATTTTAAGCGTCTCCACTTGGTTACTAACTCCATAGTGGCCAGTACTGCCGTCGCTCTCTGCCTGTCTCCTACGTGGCGAGTTACTTATGGTAACATTCTATGCATATCTGTAGATTCTATAAGGTTATGTGCAACTTTGTAAACATGTACTTTAGATGGTTATAGATCCGCAAATAACTTCATAGGTGCTACAGATATGCATAGAATCCCACTCTTAGACTGCCACCGACCGAACGTAAGCCAATGCAAACTGCACACAATGTCGCTACTCTCTATTAATTACATACTGTATAGTTGTAAGTACCGATTTACTGAATGGTGAGATAAGTAAGTAAGTATCTTGCTTCTCTCTGGTTATAAATTACTAATGTCCCATTGTTCTTTTCTGCAATTTTCAATTTAAATTATTTTCGATTTATAGTTATTACAGTTAGGTTAATTGTGAATGTGTCGATAGTTTTAATGTATTGCTGTGTTTCGTAAGAGGGAAAACCACCAATCATATTGAAATGCAGTTATTATTTTATGTACACACCTGTTTGTAAGTCCAGTATAATTTGGATTAATTCACACTAAGTAGTCAATGGAAGTTGAATAATATATTATCGTCTGATAGTCTGGTAGCCGTGGTATCTATTTTGATTGAATGGGGAGTGACTTAATGTAATTCGTTGTGAGAAAATGATGAAAATCCTTGGTGACGAGGTTGTTGATAAAAAAGCTGGTAGAGAGATATTTTTTTTTTATCAAGTGTAATGAGTTAAGTGGTTTTTCCTGTCTTACGTCTGGTATTGAAGGGGATCTTCTATTCAAATCTTGTAATCATTCTATTCTGAAAATATACAGAAGAACGTGAGGATTGTTCGACATTATAAGAAATTTTGCTGTATTTACTACACCTGGGTGTTTATCTCCGTGGGGAGTGTGCATGTGTTACATCGCGAATGTAACGAAGGAGGTCTGTTTCCTGAATTTTCCTGCTACCCGATGTTATTCTCCTGGCCTGGCCTTCTTAGCTGTATAATACGAGCGAATCTGGATTGTCACTACAAGGAAATCACATTTGGAGGTATTCTGATATCCGTGTAAACCGGTAGACGAGGTATTTGTCAAAACATTGTTTAATTTTGTGATAAATGAATTATAACGTCTATAGTGTTTGAGGTTATAATCAACATCGTATGTGATTAGAAATATAAAACTGTCATAGGTTGGCACACGTGGTTGGTGGTATTCATTCTCTTATGATAGCGCGGGAGATTTTAAAGGTTCATTTGGAATAAAAGAGTCTTAATTATACTGGATAATTGATAATCACTTGTTTGAATATTTTCAATAACTGTACTCACCTTGGAGTAAGAGTTTCATGCTATTTATATGTTTTGATATAACTTAACAATAAATTAATATAACTTATTAATGATTACACTGTTTTATTAACGGAAGTTCATTTGATACATTAAAATTATTAAGAGTTAATTATTAAAATTCAGTAATTTACAAAGTAAGGGCATAGTAATAAACCAAGTTGGTGATTCAGGAGAGCCGAGGCGTACAGCCGTCAGCGCAGCGGTTCGTAACTGTAGAATATAATAAAAGGTAGTCTCCCACTGGTTAGCAAGGGTGGGGATTGTTAGTACGTATGTTCTGGAGTGGTAAAGCTTAGGTATCTTGGACATATACGGGATTTCATAACCATCTAGTGGATTGAGTTTTGCATTGTGTTTATCATTGTAAGGAAGGTATCTGCAAGAAAAGGCAGATCTAATTAAAATACTATTTATTTATTTACCTTTTGCTTGTTAAAGCATATACCGGGGAAATCACAATAGTATAATATCCTTTTACATATACGACGTAAAATGAAAATACAACTGGTCTTTTTTATTTCTTTGAGCATCATTTAAATTTTAAATCGAAATTCAAGTATGAACCAACGTGGCCATTACTTCTTTAATTCGTTTCCGTTCCAAAAATAACCCGGAATAGATTACGGCTCGTCAGCCCGTTGAACAAGAACATGCGAGTCTGCTTGTATTTACCATCAAACACAATTTTTTGCATTTACCAAAATCATGCAAGTTTAAAGCGGTTCTTACCGACTCACAGGTATTATATTAACGTATTCAGGCATATACTAAAGCCCTACGACGACCGGCTGACTAGATGAATGAACCGTTCCGTTTATTGATCTCTATCCGCCGTGGTTTTCATAATAATCGTTAAGGCGCAGCCTCCACCTGATAAGGTCCTATGATGGACGGTATTCAGTCACGCTACGTCGTAAAACCTAATCATCTGCTACCCCATTTATCTTTTATGCTGTTGAATCGGTCGCCTGAAAGGGGTATTGTATGTGTGCAATGACTGGCATTAACTGTGAACTATTCGCGGTATACGCTTTAGCTCTATTAAATGCAAATAATTTTGCATGGAACCACAACAAGGATATATTTGAAATTGATATCGAAACAAGTACTGGATTGAAGAAGAATTGGCAACAGAATTTTGAGAAGATTGAGGAAATTCGGTATTTTAGGAAAATATGAAATTTATGTATTTTTTATTTTATCTTAAGAATTATGTTCTTGTACATCATGATTCATAAAATTGCTCAATCAAAAAATCTTCTTTCAAATGTTAGAGAGAACATAGCATTTTTCCAGATTCTGATGCTTATAAACTTTCTTATTTTGACATTTCACTCGCTTTTCCGAGATAGGCAACCGTGCATTAATGAACAAAAAAGTCCAGTAAAAAATTGAATCGAATAACGCAGCAAATAACGTTAGATAACTCAATTACATCTCCATTACAAAGGCAATAATATTATTGTATTTTTTATTAAGAGCGCAACTAGAGTGCGAATTCAGAAATTTGCTGGACGATGTATTGATATCAGATTGACCATATTGATTATCTAACACGATAATGTTATTGTTGGTGGGTGTTGTCCAGGAGTGTAATATTTACGGACTCTTGGATTGCAACAGAATGTGCACCTACACCCTGGTGTATTTCTGAACTGCTTGTAACCTAGCAGAAGTCTGCCTGTGTCATTGTGATTTTGCTACATCTTAGTTTCCTTACATTCAGAAAAGAAAATAGTGAAGAACGTCGGTTAGGAATAGTTAAGTACATATCATGTCCTTGGCATTTGCAGCTTGCTGTTAAAAGTGTTTCCAGCAGTACTCTTAGTGTATGGACATGAGCATGCGGTAAATGATTCGCTGTGTACACTATTAGTTGGGTGTACTATCGCCATATAAAGCCAATGAATTTCGTTTTTTCGTGTAGGGTCTTACATATTTTCCACAAACTTTGTAAAAAATCAATAAGGAATTCTTACCTTGTGAGATAACTTTTCTCATGGTGATTGTATGGTTTGGAACTGCGCAAGCGCCCTAAATAAGGTTGGCACCCAAAGAGAATTAAGTTTGGCCTGGTTTCCTAGCCACTCAGCCGTGAGAGGTAGTGAAGCGGCGGACAAGCTGTCCAGACGAGATTCGTCAAGGTCATTCATTGGAGTTGGTCATTCTTTCGGCACTGCCAAATCACAAATTAAAACCTCCATCAATGAATGAATGCATAATCAGTCCATTTTAAAGCTTTAAATCTTGACCATGTATATATAATATTTGATTTCTTTTTTCTTGGTTTTTAGGTCTTTAATATTAAAACATGAAATGAATACGACGACCGACGTTTCGCTTTAATTAAAAAGCTTTTTTCAAGTAGATATATAAATAAATGTAGAAATTGTAAATTATAAATAAAATGTTTTATAAATTTACAATTTCTACATTTATTTATATATCTACTCTGAAAAGCTTTTAAATAAAGCGAAACGTCGTCGTCGTATCATTCATGTTTTAATATTAAAGACCTAAAACCAAGAAAAAAGAAATCAAATATAATCAGTCCAAAGAGTGATGGCAAAAATCACCGGGACATAAACAGGCAAAAGAGTTTCTAAAGGAGCAGAGGTCTGAATTCACGAGAGATCTACTGAATAAAGACAGGAAGACTGTCAAAATGATTGTAGGTCTGCTGACAGGTCATTGTAGACTGAGTAGGCACACGTACAACATAGGGCCTGGTGCTGATGTATAACTTGCAGAATCTACAAGAAGGAAGAATAAACGCCAGTTCATGTATGGTGCCAATTTTACTCGGCCTGGCGAGACGAGGTTTCTAGTAATGGTAGAACTGGGCGTGGAGAATCCCGCACCTAGAGTTACACAAAGAAGCCGCTCTCAAGATGATAAGTCTAATTAAGAGGGCAAAATTATAGAGCGTCTTTTTTTTATAAATCTGTCCTTAAGTCCTTCTACTTCTGACTCGATCAATAATTATGTATATGTTTCATAAACAAAAGGCTCGCCTAATAATCTACACTACAAAATTCCGCGAAATAAATTTAAAAATTATGGTAGTATATGTAATACAAAAAGCCATAAATAACCAAAAAGTAAACCACTTCCAAATCACGTTCCTTCCTCTAAAATGGTTCAAAAAATACTCTTGCAGTCCATCATAACCGTCGTTAAAATAAGAGTGAAAACGCATTGAGACCTGGGAGTGGAAACTTGCTCGATTTTGTCGACAAGGTTACGCGCCATCGACTTCAACACACCGAACTATAATAATCTGGCGTACATTTCAATGGGTCGTTTAAGTATCTTTGAATTTTAAGTTTCTATTTGAGGTATTATACCAAATATTTTATAACTATAATAGTACAGTTTTGTAATACAGTCATGAAATATTTGGTTATTTATATGATAAAATCTGGATATAAATACAACACTGAAATAATATATAAAGATACTTTATAAAAGTTGTAGTATTTCAAGAAAGTTATATTGAACGCAGCAGAATTAATGGGTCTTTGACGTCATGTACACAAATATTATTTTTGTAACTTGTCAAGAATTCGCAATATTACATCAATCACCTTTGTTCACAATAAATCGTTAATCACTTTAATACAATAACAACAAATGTTAACACCCCCCCCCCCTCCCTTTCTTCCCTCCCCGCTCTCCACCATGAACCAGCAGTCATCCTGCTATTTTCCTTTTTTTTTGTTTAATTACCCATCCCACGATGAGCAAATTTTATCTAAATAAAAAACAGGCAACCTTTTTTTTTTAGTTAAAATAAAAATACTATCCCCACTATCCCCCCTATAAACTCAAGTTGTGTACGCGCCTGGTTCACACTATTTATGATAAAAAACACAATGAAATGCCTCAACAACTTTAGAACTTGTTGTTGTTGGTTTGGCTCAGCGCAGTTTATGCGCACGTGGACTAGTTATTTACAAATCAACGCCACATCCATAATGTAGCTTTCTAAATGCATAAAGCGCTATCGCTTTCAGCGCAGTGAACTAATTTACCACGTGATTACAACAACCAATGGAAAATTGATCGAAACTTTTCTTATTAAGATTCTATCCCCAGATTGAGACGGGTTAGCTAAAATAGTTTTTTTCCCTGCAGAAGAAACAATGTACTTTTACTCCCTATAGCGGAAAGTAAGTGGCATTGACATGATGAAACTGTACGTCTTATATGACATTATTGATAGATGACATTAGTACATTCGACCCTATAAGAATTTCAGGTGGTGTGCACGACAGATTATCATTCGACATATTGTATACAAATAGATAATAAATATTTATGATATTAAATTTCAATTAAATTAGTTTTATATTTTATATTTATAATCATTGTTCTGGCGTTGATTTTGTTATTGAATACAACCGAGAATAACTAAACATATGTTGAAGTAATTATAGGGTGCTGTTAATAAAATTTATTGTTTAGTCTATTTTCTGCTGAAGATTATAGCTTGCTATTGAAACGTACGTCAGTTTAGTGAGTTTGTAGTGAGGTCTAGACCCCTCAATACAAACTGCAGAAGTTTGGCAGTATTGTTATTTACATTATTTCTATCTCTGTTTTCTCATTAAAAAAAATATAGAGCAGAATAATTGAGCATCTGAGACTGAAGAGGAGGTAAAGGCCATACTAAATTGTGATAATCTCTGATTCTTAACTTCTTTATTTACTATTTTAAATTTCACAAGGAAGATGTAGCATCGAAGACAAAAGTCTTGACTCAAAATTAAAGACAGAAATATTGAAATACTCAAGAAACTCCAATGATTCTATCTCTATTTATGTCTAACGTTTAACCATTTATAATTGTTTAACTTAGTAAATAATAAGAGATGATACCCGTCATTTTCAATTCAGATTGCACTATTATACAATTATGATTGCTATAAATAAATTAAAGAAGAAAGCTAAAGCATCGGGTACTAAAATAACGAAATAACGCTATCGGTCATCTTTCTAGAGACACAACATCAAAGGCGCCGACAAATCCTTCTTGTCTTATCTTTTTACTGGCTCAACAACTTTTGTTTTATACTGTCAATTACCAACTCAGTTAGTGGGAAATTATTTGACAAAGCTTATTTAATTTCACGAGAAGTATTGTTTATTATTTCAGATGTTTCGGTATATGATCCCAGTTTAAAGTGGTCATATTTTCGCGATTAGCTACACCTGGTAAATATACACACGCGCGCACATTCTATTTAGGTAGATAAAACATTCGATTTATCACGGTACAATACGGTGAGATAAGTGGATATTTTATGAAAATGAAAATCATTCAATTATAAATATTCGAGCACTAGGTGTCCGTGTGTACTATAAAATTCGCCACTCTTATCTTCCCGTACACACCGATGCGTGTCGTGCTCATACATAAATACATAAGTACGTGCGTAATCCTACGTTACGATATCAATAAATAAAGATCGCGATCGTGAACTTTGAAAAACCGGAGGCGGGCGATCAATTATGAAAAATAAAATTGCGAAAATCGTCGCTGCCAAGGTCGTCGCTTAATATAGAATCCTCCGCCATCGATAAACTGTAGGATTAAATCAACCGGCTGAGAAAGTGGAGGATACGGAACCCCTATTTTACACCGAAATCGTTCCCATGCAGGAATATATAATTTCAAGTAACTAAAGTGTAGTTCTAGATACTAATTCTCTTATCACGTTTGTTTGTTCGCCAGCAAACTTGCCAATAAATCGACGCGGCTTACGTATGATTAAATGAAATTATGCAGTCCACCAGAGTATCCAAAGTCTCTTTCATTGTAACTGTATTGATCGAGATGATATGTTTAATAATACCTAACACGTGTTATTTTGACGATTTGCATGTGGAATATTTCTCACAATCTGTTGCTAATTTTTTTAATCTATTGCTATCTCATAATATTTCGAAGGATTGTATATGATGTAACTTGGTTTAAATTCACCTACTTTTATTATACATTTGCAAACGTTGATGTATGTACAAAGCCACGACAATTATTCCAATATTGGATCAATTTTTATTTTGCCCAGGAATTGATTTTCTGTTTACCCACTGCGACTGTATAGCAGGTTCTGATCTCTGAAAGCAGCGCCTTTTCTCGCAAGCGTGTCTGCTTCCTCATTTCCACGAGTGCATGTCCAGATACCTAGATTAGGGATAGATTACTACTAATATATTTAGAGCATTTTTATATCTCCAGATCAGCTTCGACTTGTATTTCCACGCCTCTAGTGTGTTTTCAGCACCGAATGGCTGTCAAATCTTCATCGATTTCTGTTTGATGCTTTTATGAAAAATTTCTCTAGCACACACCTCAATGGCATATATTGCTCTTTGAAAACTCATTGTCCAGTTGTATTTTCTAATTCTTAGACTATAACAAAAAAGTTCTTAAACCCATATCCTGCTCTGTTTTCGCATCTCGTAAACCTGCAAGAATCTGCTTGTACCAGTTGATGACTCTGTGTTTGAAAAGGAGGTAGTGAAACATGCATCCATTATTGGTAGTGCTCCCAGCAAGCCGTCGCAAAGAACCGATTCCACCCACTTGTTGGCCACACAAACATAAATATGGCGTCTATTAGCGCATGGTTTCCAATTAGTAATTTTCCTTAATAACGACTCTTGTCTTTCCCTATTTATATGACCGTACCATCTCATTCGTTGCGATTTATTATTCTGACATCTTCTCCTCCCAGTATTTTGTTTACCTGGCAGTTCATTAATACTCTATATTCTTCGTTAAATTTCTTCGATCCATATATCTTCCGTATTAGCTTTCTCTCGAAAGTTCTTAATTGGTTTTTTTCCTTGTTTGTTAAACACATAGTTTCCGCAGCGTATAACACCACCGATCTTATCACACTTTTATATGCTTTCAATTTGGTTGAATTGCCATTAATTGTTTGTGCTTATAGTATGCCTTATATCCTAATTAAATTCTATGATGGATTCCCCAGCTCTTTCGTTTCTATTATATATAATTGTCCCTAGGTATTTAAAAAATTTAACTTTTTCAAACTTGTATTCTCCCAAAGTCCTTATCCTTTAGTCCTTCCTTCCTTGCTACCTCCATATATTTTGTCTTTTCCTGGTTAATCTCCAAACCTCTTTTTCCTGCTTCATTACTTAAGTTTAATAGTGCTATTTCTAATATCCTTCTGTCTTGCCACAATTGCCAAGTCATCTGCAAAGCCTACTACCTGCACAGATCTATTTATTATTACCAATCTTAAGTGAATGAGTATTCAATTATTCTTCTATATAATCCATTGTGATTCTGTGTGAGTACATAATTACAACCAGATGATCTAGTTCCTCACAGATTCTCTAATTAAAAATTAAAAGATATTAAGATACTGCTTTAAAGATTCCGGCCTGAGGATGTCCTCTTAGAGACGAAACCGGTGGCTTTTTACAAAAGAACGAATCTAGACCTCAGGAAACGAGTTTTTTATGTTTATTTTCTAATTTCTCACATTAATCACCCTTTTTCAACTTGAGATATTCCATCGGTAAAAGTCCTCTATCAACCTATTAACGCAGTATACGAGTAATAACTCATAAGTTTCTAGTAGTAATATTAATAAAATATTTTACAAGTAGTTAATGTACTTCCTCGATTGCATGAATACTACCTACTTTTGTACCTCATGCTATAATTGTGTATGATTATGTGCCATGAATCTTATCTGGAATACAATATCGAATTCACATTAAAACGATTGTTGATTTTATCGCATATCGCATGAATATCTAAATCAACGTTAACAAGCTAATGGATATTTTATTTTTAGCAAGTAAATGTGTGTGTTTTGTATAACTATGTACGCTTTTAACTCACAATCAGTAAAAAATATTACATACTGTGGTTATTTACAAAAAAAAAGCACGCGATAAGCGTGTGGTTATCGTGTTGCTTTTTTTTTTGAAAGGATTAATAATTCTCACCCCCTGAAAGCAAACATACTTAATAGTTATTTAATAAATATTATCAGCGTATACGCTGTGGAACAACCTACTGAAATAAGAAATTAACTAATGATGTTTTATTTTGTTCCGCAAGGTACGTCCGGGAGAATTCTTGTGGGAGAATTTCGTAGTGACCAGTTAAATAATATTTTCCTAGTGTAAGCAGTACAACACATTACATAAGCCCGTAAAACAAATGATAGTTTTCTTCACCTGCAAATGCCAAAGGTAGTTGTCGCTACTATTATTTCATATTCATATCTAACCAATGAATGCAAACTTTGTATCTAAACACTAATTATTTTTTGTTACAAAAACTTTGCTCACTGCTTCATGTACGCTTTTAATCATTTGATGACATAATTGGACGAATGATCGTTTTTTAATAGGTACGATATCAAGTTACATATAATGATGATTACGTAAATAATATAGTTGCTTTTTAGTTATAAACAAAGAAAACAATATGACTCTGATTGTTTCATTTTCATATAATTTTCGTTTTTAGATCTCTCTTTGACCTTTTATCCCCTTCATCTTTTTGCTGTATATTACCTTGGAAAACTTGGAGTTCTACACTTTCCTCAACTAATTTTTTGTTTAGAACCTGACACTACATTTATTTGGAATGTAATTAGTGAATTATATCATCTAGATGTCGCTCATTTGGTTGCTTACTGGTCACAATGCGCCGCTTCCCTGTACTATACTCCCAAACGAACGTTTGCTTGCCAAAAATATGCAACTCTGTGTTCTTTGTACCAATTATTCTGAAATTTGCTATTGGCAATTTCAAATAGGTGGAAAATTAAAAACTATTTGCATATATCACATCTTACAATAATTAATTTATAATAACTACTGTAATAAAAACAACTTAATAATATAATATTTATAATAATGATGTATGACTGTGCTTGAAAATGAATTACATGTACTTGTTCATTAATTTCTCATACATGGTGTATTATATGCCAGGTGGAAAATGTTGGGATCTAACTGACCTTTAAACCACGGGTCTTCGTTATTCTTCATGATCCCTCCATGAGGAAAATGAAATCTCATGAAATTTTCATCGAGGATAGTACTGCTACTTATTCTCTATCAGGTTAAATATGTTTGAAAATGAAATATTATTGTTCTGCAATATTCAATTATACACAATTGGTATTGTTGATATATATGTCATGTCGAATATAGTAGTCAATAATTTTAAATCCACGCGATTTTGCATTATTTTTGATAAACATATAATATATAGATACATACAGGATTTTTCACAGAAGTTGGGATTCTCAAAATATTAGTAGATACTTACACCTTAAATTGACGTGATTTTGCTTATTGATAGAAACATCATTTTTCACTCAAGAGATGCGAACTTTCGACCGAAGAGAAACAATTTTCATTCAGCAATGACGCATCTTCCAATCTGACGCAAGTTAAAAATAGGCATATTGCTATTATGATTGCGAATGAAATATATTCGCTATTCATATAATATGCAAATATAGAGCAATTTGCGTAAAAGTTGTCCGCCTGTAAAAAGTAATAGATAAAATGGTATATTACGCAGACACAAGAGTCAAATAATAATAATACTTACGTATAATTATAAAATAAGCGGCATATAATAACCTACAAGCAGTAATGAGCAAGATAAAGTTTTACAACGACTTAATGCACCAGCGTTCAATCTTTTTTTACCTATTTATTTATTTTTTACTTAGAAAATAGACATGAAAGACCCGCGCTATCATGAACATCTACGACTATATACATATGTGGTTGTATGATCCGCACTTTTCCTACCGCCGTACGGTATAACACAAAACATAAGTTGATAAGATATTAGTTTATTTCACAACGCAATCAATGCACGCACGTTTGGTTTGTCTTAAGAATAATCGAAACAAACAGGGTAAAAAGAAATGGTAAATGATACTTAAATATGTTTATTTTACTATAACAATTTCAATCATTTCGGATGACATTGCCGAAAGCCATGGGCAAATCTTTGAATGGAGTGAAACCACAGTGCACTGGTTTGCATGGCATGACATTTTGCATTATAAACCTAGTGATTTATAATTTGTATTTAATTTTATTTCATATGTATGTACTCCCTAAATATTATTGCTCTGCAACCGGCAATCTGTTGGGCAATAAACATAATCATTATTAAGCCTTGTTCTGAGCTGCTTAAAATGTTTGCTGGAATCAATTTGCAGCAATTTGTTTGCAGGTCAGAACAAGCTTTGGATATTAATTCATAAAAACTGCGCGCACAAAACATATGTATAACGTTGTTACGGGTGAAATCGTTTCATTGTATAGATATGCCATACGGTGCCTTAGCCCCAAGATGACTGTGGTTATACACAAGAGTTATAGTTAGATCCATGATAGCGTACGGAGTATGGTGGTCAATGATGCGGCAGGCGAAGACGACCAAAACGCTAAAGACTATATATGCCATGAGTGCGATGACATCAACCCCCACCATTGCAATGGAAGCAATTCTAAACCTGCCACCGCTGCGTATTTACACAAAAGGAACTGCCAGGTGCACAACACATAGACTTAAATTCATCCTAAATGGAAAATATCAGGTTATAATACCAGATAAGAAGAACTAGGAGACAGGCACTCCAGTAAGAACGGACTCAAACTGGTATACAGGCGGCTTTAAAACGTCATCGGAGCTGGTATATATGCAAAAACGCTAGGAAGATTCTTTCGATAAGCTTCAGCAAAGGTGTTCCAGGCTGAGGTTGCTGCAATTCACCATTGTGAGGTAGAAGCGTATACTTCTCTCACGGTCAGTCCACACTTAATGGATTCTGAACTTATTGGGGACTGCGTAAGCGCTCTAAATGAGGTGGGCACCCCAAGGAAATTAACATTGGTCGGATTCTTAGCCACTCGGGCGTGAGGGAAAATGAAGTGGCGAACGAGCTGGCCAGGCGAGGTTGGTCAAGATTATTCGTTGGAGTTGACTCTACTTTGGGCATTACCAAATTACAAGTTAAAAAATCCATCAATCAATGGATACATAATCAGTTCAGAGAGTGGTGATTAAAATCACCGAGACAGAGACAGGCAAAAGAGTTCCTAAAGGTACAATAAAGATAGCAAGGCTGTCAAAATAAGAGTATGTCTGCTGACTGGTCGTTGTAGACTAAATAGGCATATGTACAACATAGGCCTAATAGATGACGCTACTTCCGGATTCTGCCAAGAGGAAGAAGAAACACCAGTTCTTGTGCTGTGTTAATGTGACGACCTGGAAAGACAACTACAAGATTTCTGGTAATGGCCGTGGAGAACTCAACAGCTAGCAGCTACACAAAGAGGCCACTTTCAAATATGATTGGCCTAATTAAGAGAGCATCTGCTAGGAAAAAGGAGATCACAGTAGATCTGAAAAAGCCGTGGTGGAACAGGTCTATAGGCCACCCCAATCCTAATCTAATCTAATAGGTACGCCAATTCTATCATTAAATTTATAAGGCTTGTCTTATTTACTGTAAAAATCAGACAATTATACCTATATTTTTTAAAACTATATGTAGATCAAATAAATGCGAAAAATTCTCTTATATTTATCTTATTTGTTATCTATGGAACCAATTGTTCCAAGAAAAATATTTATTTCGTTGATTGCATAATCGCTAAACAAGCGTAAAGAATAGGTATTGACAATTTAGTTACATCAATGGAAGAATAACGTCAACGCATTTATAAATATTTTCGCATCTTGCATAACGTACACAATTGGGATCTTACGTAACTCACCCGGACGAACAAAAGATCGAAGGGAATATAAATATGACGAGCAGTGCGAGTGACAGAGACACACACTCACGCACACAGTACGTCCTCAACGCGTCAGATGAATGGATGTCTCACAATAAGCCTTCATAAAAGACGCGATGAAAACCGTTCCTCCGTACAGAGAAACATGAAACCACCCTCCACTCCATACATTATGGAAATCAATGTTGTATACGTACGCGGCGATACACGCTTGTGTAGTGTAGACATGAGGCGACATAATGGGGCCGCAAAAACCTGGCGAGCATGAAGCACAGTCTATTCCATTCATACGGAAATAATTAAATCGATGCATTAAGGTGAAGCTAAAAAGAATAGATTAGTAAATGCGGAAGTGAGTATCGCGACGTGTGGTTTTTTGTGTGTTTATACGTTGTGGAAAGGTCAACACAGTGCAGACACGGTAAGCAACGATGTTAAGAAATTGTACTCGCTTCTTTGATTGTGTATTTGATTTAACATGGCGATGACCACGTGTAGTTGGTGTTTTATCAATGGCCAATTTGTCTGTTTCCACGAACATTGAAGACTTACAATTAACATGTTATTGTGGTTTTACCAAAGTAATTATACGTTAAATACATTTACTTAATTCTTACTGTAGACGGAAGTGTAATATATAGAATAGATGCAATCTATTTTATCGTGTAATCAGCAATAGTTGGTAAACATAACGTTCGTATATTATCTCGTAAGTTAGGCGCAAACTAACGCGGACACATTATAACGATATGATACATTAGTAGCGATACCAACTAATTTTGGCTTCAATACGTTTCTTACTTTCAGTCGCGCATATCCTTTATCGATAAGAAACTAAACGTACGACCAGTAACCATTTCTACCAATTATGTAAGTCTTACCTCTCGAACAGATATTCATTTCTGTAGATTGAGGGACCTGAAAATGTTATAATAAAAAAAAATTCCCAACCATGTCAAATAGTGTTGTCGGGATACCACAAGGGTCAATTTTGGACCCCACTTTATTCATGATTTATCTGAATAACGTACAATCTGCCATTGATCATAATTAGCGCAGCGATTTGGCTAACAACTACCCTTTATTTATGAAAAACTAAGTAATTACAATTCATCCTAAACCCCCGTGCTCCACCTAAAGATACTACACGAGGTTACCTATTCTAAGTACAGTATGGATTCCATAACAATTGAAATGTTTCTGCTCTAACTAAAAGTTAATTTCCCTATGATTATTATTAATAATAACAGGAATATGATAAAGTGGTCAGCTATCAGTTGTTATTATCTTTGCGCCCATGGAACGACTTCACTTCGCTCACTCCCAGCATTCGCCAAGAACTAACAGAAAACCATGTAAAAACCTTAGTCTCGGAGCAGGACCTGGGAAGTAGTCCCAGACATTGTTACTGAGGGCCAAGAATGAAATTATTATTATTATCCTCCTGAGTTTGGAAGAGGCAACCTCCACGTCCCTTCAATTCTAACAGCCGTGCCGTCTTCTTCGCAATCATAAATTTGAAGTGGAAACACCAGAAGAGTCGACCAGCGTAATAATCTAAATCTAAAACCAATAAAACAACAGTACCTATTCTAATATTTATCAATGAATTAATCCTAATAATTCTAACCAATAGTAATTAAATATTTATTTATACTCCCCAACTATACTAATTACAATTAATATATATGCAATTAACATTAATTTATACATTAAGAGTTATGAATATCATTTATAAATACGTACTATACCCTACTAACTATCTAAATATCATGCCGTAACCTATATAATTCTTTAGCAGCTGTATCTACCCCACCACATTCTCAATGCGAATCATTAACCCTCCCAACTCTACATAAATATGATTTAAAATTACCGTGACCGCTATTAATTCTACCCGCCGCTCCACCAAGCCCATAGCCAAATAACGCACGCCGCGTCTGCCGAAATAGATTGAATACACGTTCGCGTTCGGAACCGCCAAAATCTTTGGCTCCGATAATTTTTTAATCCTGCAAAAACGAATAATCCCGTGCTTGTTAGAGCTAGTGGACGAGCTCATTGACATGAAATTTTCAGAAACTTGAAGGTTTTTCTATCGGCGTTGACGTGTATATATATTTATACAATTTAGTATTTCTCAAAAAAAATACATATGTATATTTCTAAAAAAATACAGGCACCTTCACCGGCATGACATCGAGAGCATCTAACAATTTAAATATACGCACAGAACAAGTTTCTATGAGAAAAGTCCGCATTATAAAGCCATTACTTGCTTTAATAAACTAACCAATAATATCTTGATTAAAAAATCTTTAAAGAAGAAGTGAGCGTATTTTTGATGCGTAGTTTACCAGTGCTGAGTTATTTAGTATTTCAGACTAATATGTTTTATCAGTTCACACGTGGTTTATATTTTGCTTGTATATTATAAATGTGTTATTTTTATAAATTTTCTGGGTACTTTTAATATTATAAATAAGCCATTATATCTGACAATGTCTACATTCGAAAGACATTAAATACTTACTATATTGCTTGCATGCTCAAAAACCAGAAAAGAAAACATGACCTAAGAATGAATAACAAAATTTCATTATATTTGTTAACTCGAATATGAGCACTAAAATCTGATCCTATAAGTAATTACAAGGCAGCAAAACTATTAAATATTTTTGAGTGCAACCGTTGCAATTCCTGCTGAAAGACAAAAAACGCCTTTATGCTTTTGAAAAAGAAAACACTTCTGCCAGACTGTTCTGAAGGAAATGATTATAGTCTGGCACTAATGAGTAGTAACGCAATTAACTCGCAGGCATATATATATATATATATATATATATATATATATATATTATTGTGTTTCCCCGGCTATATGCTTTTTACGAACAAAAGGGAAGATAAATAAATAACTTTCTTTAATAAAACAGTGCAATCATTAATAACATGTATAATTCATAAACAAGTCTATACAAGAAATATATAAAAAAGTATGAGAACTCTTACTCAGGGTGAGTACAGTTATTTGAGATATTCAAACAAGTACTATCAATTATCCAGCATAATTTAGATTCGTTATTTCAAAAGGAACTTCTAAATATTCCGCGCTGTCATAAAGAATATAAAACCACAACCACGTTTGCTAACTTACAAAAGCTCAGAATTTAAATTCATACGAATAATAATAATTTAAACAATGTTTTGACCAGATACCTCGTTTTCCGGTTTATACAAATGCCAGAGTACCTCTGAATGTGATTTCCTTCTAGTGACAATCCAGATTCGCTCGTATATTCACCTCCTTCGTTACAAACACATGTAAAATCCCATGTAAAATATGTACCCAGATATAGTAAACACCAAATTCGTGAATTTATCCCCTACGATACCAGATATACCCCTGCAATATGGTTTAATTCATTTATATCTGATGAGAAAATGACACCGCTTTTTTAAGACTTTTCATCAACTATCAACACGTAACCAAGGATTTTCATACATTTTCTTTATACGAATCACATTAAGTCACTCCCCATTCAATTAAAATAGACACCTAGGTTACCAAGCTATCGTAGTTGTCAGACGATAAATTATATTCTACTTCCATGACAACTAGTGTGAATTAATCCAAATTATACTGGACTTACAAACAGGTGTGCACATAAAATAGTAATTGCATTTCAATATGGTTGGTAGCTTTCCTCTTATGAACACAGAGCATTCCCCAAATAAATATTTAACAAATTTTTAGCTAGTATGAAAATTTTTAAATATTGATTTTCCTTTTAAAATTAACAAAGAAACGAGGTCTGTTACAGCAAAAGGATAAACGTCCCTGAGACGCTATCTTGTTCCAACACAACGTCCTTTTGTATTGGAAACATTTCAGGGCTGGTCTAATCCAATCACCAAACACACCCCACTAAAATTGCATTTATCATTTAACAAAACTGAACACAATAACGAAATAAGTATGCAAATAATTAAAATATTATTTACATAAGGATATATCAAATTATGTGATCCTTTATTCTATGGTCATACTCTTTAATATAATTCTGTAATCGCTTCTGCATCGGAATGATATCCATCTTGACTATCCTCATTCTGGATTCTATGGACATCATGTATTTTACTGTCAAAATCTTCGTTCATCTCAATAGCCTTATCCTCCTCTTTGCAATCCTTATCTTCTTCCTGTTGCATCACCGATTCATCCTTACGAGAAATTCGATTTTTCGCTTGATTTGCATGAACCTTATCAGCAGATTCATTCGTGTTATTATCAACATCCATTGGCTGTGCTTGAGAATCCTGAGCGCTTGTTTTATCTAACGTAGACTGTTCGTTTTTCTCCACATCTTCTTTGGCCACAGGATCCATCGCATCATCAAATTGTGCAGTTTTCTTCTGATTGTCAGTATCATCTTCTTCAGTTTCATGGGCATCTGGTTTGTTGGAATTTTCGGAATTATTACTATCATCTTCTTCAGTTGCATCTCCTTTTTCACCATCTGGATCATCGTTTTCTTGTTGTTGATTTTTTTCATTTCCTTTTTCATTGTCGTGTAGTTGTAAATCATCTGGTAAGATCATAGGTTCTGGTTCCAGCAATTCCGGTTGGTTGCTGTGATAAGGATCAATTTGATCGTGATCATATTCGGGATCCTCTTCATTTATTTGGTTTTTATCATCCTTAAACTCGCCATTGGGATCTGAGGACTCGTCTTTGTCCGTAGCTGCGCTTTCTTTTGTCGTCAATTCTTTATTACCGTCTTCTTTACCGCCATTTTCCTTTTCTTCATTTGTTCCAACTTCATTTTCATCAGCCTCATTTTCTTCTTCTTCGTCTGAGCCCCAAATTTGCTCATCTAATTGATCTGCTCCCTCTTTAGTGTCCCCCATTTGTCCTTCTGTTTCCTTTCTAATCAATCTCTGTGTTCCTCCCCATATATTCCTTACCTCTTCTCTTAACTCAGCTATTTGCTGTCGCTCCTCAATCCTATCTTGCATATACATCTTAATAAAATCTTTAAACATCATGTCCCCATCAATTCGCTCTCTCTCTGGCATTTCCTCTGCATCACCCCTTCTAATTGCTGATACCCTCAATGCTGACTTAGATTTACCCCGCCTTCTGATATCCATGCTTTATTTAAACTCGTTTACTTATAAGCAATAGTAAGATACTGAATTAAATTCCCAAATAAATTCGCCCCACGTTGGGCGCCAAAAAATTATATTGTGTTTCCCCGGCTATATGCTTTTTACGAACAAAAGGGAAGATAAATAAATAACTTTCTTTAATAAAACAGTGCAATCATTAATAACATGTATAATTCATAAACAAGTCTATACAAGAAATATATAAAAAAGTATGAGAACTCTTACTCAGGGTGAGTACAGTTATTTGAGATATTCAAACAAGTACTATCAATTATCCAGCATAATTTAGATTCGTTATTTCAAAAAGGAACTTCTAAAATATTCCGCGCTGTCATAAGAGAATATAAAACCACCAACCACGTTTGCTAACTTACAAAAGCTCAGAATTTAAATCTCATACGAAATAATAATAATTTAAACAATGTTTTGACCAGATACCTCGTTTTCCGGTTTATACAAATGCCAGAGTACCTCTGAATGTGATTTCCTTCTAGTGACAATCCAGATTCGCTCGTATATTCACCTCCTTCGTTACAAACACATGTAAAATCCCATGTAAAATATGTACCCAGGTATAGTAAACACCAAATTCGTGAATTTATCCCCTACGATACCAGATATACCCCTGCAATATGGTTTAATTCATTTATATCTGATGAGAAAATGACACCGCTTTTTTAAGACTTTTCATCAACTATCAACACGTAACCAAGGATTTCATACATTTTCTTTATTACGAATCACATTAAGTCACTTCCCCGTATACGTCCAAATGATCTAAGATTACCCACTCAGAACAATACATACTAACAATCCCACCCTTGCTAACCAATGAGGAGACTACCTTTATTATATTCTACAGTTACGAAACCGCTGTGCTGACGGCTGTACGCCTCGGCTCTCCTGAATCACCAACTGTTTATTACTATGCCCTTACTTTGTTAATACTGAATTTATAATTTAACTCTTAATAATTCAATGTATCGACTGAACTTCCATTAATAAAACAGTGTAATCATAATCAGTTATATATTTATTGTTAATTAATATCAAAGACTATAAATAGCATGAGAACTCTTACTCCCAAGGTGAGTACAGTTATTGAAAATATTCAAACAAGTATTATTAATACCTCGTCTACCGGTTTACACGGACATCAGAATACTCCAACTGTGATTTCCTTGTAATGACAATCCAGATTCGCTTCGCATATACAGCTAACAGGGCAGCCAGGAGGGATAACATCGGTAGCAGGAAATTCAGGAAACAGACCTCCTTCGTTACATTCAGGATGTAACACATCACACTCCCACGGAGAAGAACACCCAAGGTGTAGTAAAACAGCAAATTTCTTATAATGTCGAACAATCCTCACGTTTCTTCTGTATATTCCAGAATAGAATGATTACAAGAATTTGAATAGAAGATCCATTCAATACCAGACGTAAGACAGGAAAAACCACTTAACTATATACACTTGATAAAAATAAAATATCTCTCTACTGCTTTTTTATCACAAACCCCGTCACCAAGGATTTTCATCATTTTTCACAACGAATTACATTAAGTCACTCCCCATCAATCAAAATAGATACACGGCTACAAGACTATCAGACGATAAATTATATTCTACTTCCATGACAACTAGTGTGAATTAATCAAATTATACTGGACTTACAAACAGGTGTGCACATAAAAGTAGTATTGCATTCAATATGGTTGTAGCTTTCCTCTTATGAAACACGCAATATTTATATTGTTATGTAGAGAACTTTTAGAGATATATTGTAAGGTTTATTTCAGATATTAAAATTTCGTTTTTTACATTTTTTTAGTAAGATTAGTCTGAACACTGATGCATTAATTAGTTTTAGAAGCTATTTCATATTAGAAAATTCGAAGGTTAAAGGTTCTTTTTATTTTAATATAATAAAATTTAAATGCTGTTAATGATGTCATTAATATTTAACTAACTTAACTAATTCAACGCTCATTCGATTAAAACAGTACTAACGCATAGAAAATGTCATTTGTAATTTTGTTCACAATAACGTGCATGTCTAGTTGCACAATGTACTGGTCAAATGCAAATTATTATTTGTAACTATTATAATATTACCTGTGTTTTATTGTAAATTTAAAAGTTGGTATTCCTGCATTTTATTTTAGAAATTGGTATTTTATATTTTTTTTATTTATGTTATCTGTCTTTATACGTATAACGCTCATATAGTGTCCTTGTGTGTGAATACTCGTAAAAGAGTTTCTAGCCGACTGCTACACAGCAATTTTTTTTGGGCCAACAAATCTTAATTTTGTTATTAAAAATAAATAAAGAAGATGTCAGGTAGTCAACAGTAAGGGTTGGCAATACCTATTATGTTACTTTGGTATTTTGACATTTCCAAGAATAAATCTTTTTTAGTAATTTTGTTCTTAGATTCACATCTATTTATCGATAATAGATGCAATGAAGATACCATATTACTGAAAGTTTCGTACCGCATTGATGAGGTGTACGCAATTATTGAAAGTATAATGCTCGAATCAATAGCTTCTACCTTGTAAATACAGTTAATGATTCTGGAAGGTACTGAAAACTCTTTTTGCAAAAGTCTAAACTACATCGTGTATCAGAATATAGATTCTATTCAGAGATAATCGTACATCGACAAAATATAGCAATATTAATATTATCTTTCATTTAATTATGTTGTAAAATGAAATTTATTGATCAGATAATGGGGCACTTCGAAATAACCCTCTACAAAGGTTCACTACCCCAGGCTTCTGTTAGAATTGTTTGGTCTTGTTATGAAAAATTTAATTTTACTGGATAAACCTTTAAGAAAAACAGAGTTTTCAATTTTCTTTCAACTTTCCTCCTTTAGAAGATCAAATCTCATTTGTATAGTAATTTATTTCTTTTGTGGATAAAATTGGAAAATCTTAACATAATTAGGTAATATCCCCTAGGCCAGTGCCTGTGCTTTAATTCAGGATAGTTATCGGTTCAGGGAAAAATGCCTTTTTCCAAGAAGAGTATTCTTTTTCTTTTGATATATTTATTATATTTAAGGTTAACCTTTTGCATGGCTTTACCAAAGCAATTTGTCAATTGGATTCAAAGAAATAAAATAAGAAGTTTGCAGTGAATTGGTTTTATACTACAAAATATTTATTCGGGAACATAGTGAATACTTTTGATTTTGAAAGTGTACTGATCAAAGCATAAATTAATGTGTCCGTTTTTATTCGAGCAAAAAGCTTTTTTATTTATGTGTGCTTAGAGGGTAAAAACTATGCGAATTAACGATTTCGTATTTCGGCAGCTTCAAGCTCGTAAATCAGAGTTTATATAAAGTAGATGAATTATGGTAATACAAGAAGTCACTCAATTACAGAAACAAAAAGACTTGAAGACTTACCGATTAAGAACCCACCTAGGCTTTTTCATCGAAACCTCATTATTACTACAATGGTTAATGGTTAGGTCTACAGCCTGCAAACTTATTCACAGCCAAGTATCGATAACCAAATCGCACGGCGCATTTTATGAAAGTTCATAGACGAACTAAAGGAGATTTTCGTCATTGGTATACCAAGCGATACCGAAATATCGAATATACAGAACGTATATTTCGAACAGAACGTATACTTATATATTTAAGGAAGACAGGACATTTCCAGACTAATGTTGCAGCAATTAATTATTCCGTTAACAAAGTAAGGAGATAGACTGATTTAGTTACGTAAAATGGTCGTCATTTTTTTTCTGAAAACCAATAAAACCCCTTAATGTAATTTTGTAAATGTTGAACCTAAACTGATTTAGGAATGCGCAAGTGCTCTGGATCCAAAGAAACTAACCAACCACATGAATTAAATCGCATTAAGTCATGAAATCCATCAACAAACGATACACAATAAGTCTAAAACGTGGTGGCAAAGGTCATTTGGTTAAGAACAGACAAAACAAAATTCCTTAGACAGAAAACGCTTCTGAAGACATTTTAACAAAACGAAAACTCTAAACCATGATAAGTACCAATACGATGGCTTGGCTCGGGTAACAGCTTTCGAAAATGGGAGGTCTAATTAAGAAGGCAAAATTACAGAGCGCCTTGTAGAGAAAAAGAGAATAAATCTCAGATTTAATTATTTCTTATGCATTGAAAATTACTTTAGAAATGATTTCGAGCCAAATTTCACCATATAGGATTTTTTTTGGCAAATATAGTAAACATTTTGTTTGCTAAAAGTAATGATTATAAATTTCAAAGCTTCCAAATATTGCGAAAGTTCCTGTCGTTGTAAACAACTTTAAACATAGTAGTATTGACTTATTTTACTGATTGTGAGATTATTGCACACAAATGATAATATTTTCACTTTATGTGTTCGCAGAGCGTAAGAATAGTACTTCAAGTACTTTTCTGTTTCATTGAAAATATAGGTATACCTAACGCGAACACCAGCACGCCTTGTATTTATGTGATTTTCACGTTAAATTAACAATCCCTAAAAAACTATGTTCGCTCTATCACGGTACCAAACACATACGTAAACAAGTTATTTACATAATAATGATGCTCAGTTTTCCAACCATACTGCTTCGTGTACAACAGGTACTCATTATTCCATCATTCAAATTCTATCACACTAAACTAGTGGCGTATATCTATGGCTGTATAATGGGCCTATGTTCACATTAAAAGATCGATTTATTATTCAGATAGCGTCACAACAGTGATGTACGAGATCTCGCGGGTAATTTTCAATGCACATATTTGTATATTCAGATTTATTGGCCTATTTTTTATTCTTCCAGCACCGCGAGCCATGAATTATAAATGCGGTCGGCACCCGTGTGTGATTAAAACGTGTTAAAAACAGTCGCGCGGAGATCGTTATGGAGGCGGACAGACGACTAGGAGATGATCGTGGATACATACATAAACAATGCCTTAAGTAGGCATAGATAGATAGATTTGTTTTGTGTTCACGGTATGTATGTAAAGTTATGGTAGTTTACTCGTGACGAATTCATGTAGTGATACGACAAACGTAGTCGATAATATACTTAGCATTCTTAACGTGTTGCCATTGCATGCGTAAATTTGAATGACGTCCACTATCTCGAGTCTATTAAAAAAGATATTGATAGATACACCTGTACACAAAACGGTCGAAGAGTATATTCATGATGCTTTAATATTATCATTACGACCGAGTATTCAATAAAAAAAAGGAATAAAATTTGATATTTGGTAATAAAATATAAATAAATGCTGGTAGACGTTTCTGATGTTACGATTTTACGTCCGGCATTCTTCTCTTTTCAGAAAAAGAGATAAAGAAATGAACATGATAAATAAACCTAGTTTTTCACTGAGAGGAATGAAATGTTTCATTTAACGGTTTCTGAAGTGGCAAGCCTTAAATCATTGACTTAAATATACAATTTTTTTATACTTAAGGGGGTCGGTCCTTATTGTTATGTAATAGAAAAAACTGTATTCTTTATGTTCCTTTTTCTCAGCTGTTAATTAACGTATTGTCATTTTTCCTTTTTTAATATGTACACAAACGACAATAATTAAGACTGACAACTTTTCAAAATTTTATTAGGCAAGACCAGAAAGAAAAATTGAATTTGAAAAGGAAAACATTTATTTTTGAAATTTTGTAACTTCTCCTTTTCAAGAGATTTTTTTAAATCCTCAGTTATAAAGACATAAAGAATACAATTTTTCATAGCAAATAACAATGAGCACCGACCCCCTTAAACAAAATACATACATACTTTTCCAAATAAGTGAGCGATCCTTTTGGCACGAACATTAAATTGTAAATTCTACATTCCAGAATTTTATTGAATTAAATCACTAAACTATTTAAAATAACTTTCAAGTTATACGTCTAACATCTTAATTTAATCATTTGTGAGTCTAAACTAATCAATATCTTAATTACGGAGTAACTTCCTATCCTAATCCTACCTAATCCTATCCTAGATGGCGCTACTAAATTCTTACTTAAGCATTAATTACTTTCCGAGATACAAAAAAAAACAATTTTACTATTTTAAAAACAGTAAGAACCTAAAAAATATTAAAGTTTATTTTATTTTAAGATAGTATCACCGTGCACTAACCAAGTTTTTTTCTAGCTCACTCTAGCCTGATGCATTTGGTTTTTGGTATTATGCTCATACAATTTCAATTTGTTGATACCAGAGCAGTATAACTAGAGCCGTTCGATATTCTACTAGCAAACCCGCTTATTGTAAATTACTATTAAACTTAAACCTCTCCTAAATATTTAATCTTACTGGAAGCACGTCTGAAATATATCAAAAAATTAAATATAGGTACACTGATAGAATGTATTAAACTTAAATCACAGAAATTATTGTTTAAGCATATTTCCAGATTTCAAAGTAATATCTTTCGCATTCAAGGAAATACATAGTTTTAATGGAAAAAAAACATATTTTTCATTGAAAATATGACAAACAAACAAAAAGTAATAAACGAAAGAACAAAAGATTTCAAACAAAATTTAAAATCACTTTATACTAAAGTTTATTTTCTTTGACTTACAGAAACATTTATCCCAACTGAAAGAACAAATCTTTTGATAGAATAATATGTTTACAGCACCAGATCAGATTCGAGAGTTACATTTGTGGGGGCCTCTAGTCCTTTCAGCACTGCGTGACTATCACTAAAATTTTTTATTGATTTGTGCGTAACTTAACACTTACAGAAAGTTGAAAGTTTTTAACCAAACTTTACCAGAAACCTATAGCTTCTAACAAATATTTAAATTACTTCTTATGTCTAGCTCTTTCCATTAGAAGAAGGATAAAGTGTTGCGTAGGCTTTTTACAAGAGAAGGACAGTTAGCTATTTCCTTACTAGACACATCAATTCAATATACCCCCATTATGGCCCCCCAATGCACAAATGAAAGATTTCTTAAAAATTACCCTCAAAATGTTATCAATCCCATAGTTAAACAACATAGCTAAACAAATTCATATAGTGCATAAAATACCTTGCAGTGATCGCATTAGAGTGTACAACATTGAGCATACCAAAGATTTAGCAGAAAGAATAAAAGGACTTAAATATTCATTAAATATTCCTTCTCTTAAAAAACATATGAACCATGAAAACCATAAATTCAGCTTTGACCAAGACAAAACTTTAATAAAGGAAAAAAATGCATATACACGTAGCATATGAAACAGTAATTCGGTAAATGACCGTCAAGAAATTGTCAACTCACCATAATTCCAACATCAACAACACGCCTTGTGACGTCACAGGGACAGCTTTTGAAAACAAGCGCCCACCAGGGGATAGAATCTTACTATACAGATCAAATAGTCGACCTATGGTTGGGGTATCATATGTCGGAACCATTCGACAAGTGAAAAGTAGGGATGCATTGGTGAATACCCGTGATACCAACCTTCACTAGAACAGGCGTGTCGTGCATTTTGTTGTCGAAATAGAGTAATTCCTGCCATCTCTCTTCCCGACTAGTTCCTACCTGCGATGCCCTGTCTATAAGTCGACTGTTTGATCCGTATAGGAATAGTTTCGGTCAACCTCTCATTGGTTGTTGTAATCACGTGGTAAATTAGTTCATGGTGCTGAAGTGTTAGCGCTGTATGCATTTAGAAAACTATATTATCAACGTGACGTTGATTTGTAAATGACACCTCATCCACCTGTGCATATAGACTACGTTGAGCCAAACCAACAACAACAAGTTTTAAAGTTATTGAGGCATTTCAATGTGTTTTGTTTTATAATGATATGCAAATAATTTAAGCCTCAATTTTTTTTAAATATCTCCGGAACTTGACGTCCTCAGTTTTACTTAACGCATGTTTATGCAGATGTGAATGATGACTGTTTGAATGGGCGTGTCTATGTCGTCCATGTTGTTTTATGTTGAAAATTAGTATAGTTGTGTTTTGCGGTTGTAAGTTATAGTTCGCCTTTAGTTTAATTTTGAACATTATTTTATTTTCATTATGATTATATAGAACTTCAATTACATTTGCTTTTTATGTTAAATGATTAACGATTTATTGTGAAAGTCAGTGATGTAAAATGCGAAATTCTTGACAATTTACAAAAATAATATTCGCGTACGCGATGTCAGAGACCTATTAATTGTGCTGTATTGAACTGCCCTAATATTGTGCAAAACACGTCGTTGTATCGACATAGCTGTTTAAATACTATAATTTTTATAAATAAAGTATCTTTATATTTTATTTCAGTGTTATATTTAAATCCAGATTTTATCATATGTGTATATCCCAAATATTTTTTCACTATAATAGTATAATTATTACAAACATAATTTTTATTTGGTATATACTCAAATAAAAATCTTGAATATTAAGTACCTATGTATATAAAACGACCTATTTTTTCCAGTTTGAAGTTCTAATTACATTTGTCCACGAAATCCTCATGTCTAATTTATGTGTTGACAAATAAGTTATTTGCATTTCAATAATAAAAATGCAAAAATTAAAGGAAGTCACCTTTATTAAACATTTTTGAGATTTAGAAACTGGATCTTACTCTTTTTATTTTACTACCTATCTTTTATTCAACACAAAAATAAAAACAAGTATTCTACCGCGCAATCATTATTCTATTTACTCTTACGTTAGATCTTTACGATCGGAAAATTGTTTAATTATCACATAACACATTCATCATTAACAATAAGCACATGTACGATAATTCGCCTACGATAAAAAAAAACTGCAATTTCGGCATTGCTGACAGTCTCAGAATGCATGCGTCTCTCGGTAGCCATTGTTTTCATTTCAAGGTCGAGACGTGCCCAGCGAAATAATTTCATTGTTGTAATTGCGCTCGTGAGAAGAAGAACACAATTACAGCTTTTCTTAAGATATGCTACAATGCTACTACTTTTTTTCTATTTATCTATACTTTCTATTACTTTCTCGTTAACCACGTAAGCTCGAATGGAATGTATGTATCTTATTAAAACTGCTGCGGCAATCTACTCTGTAAAAATTACTTCATCTCTGGTAGATATTCTATGTCAACCGTGTTCGTCCTTTCACACCATTTGTTAACGGTACAGCTGCCGTGATATCATGCAGAAAATACGCTTCCGTAATTAGATCATAGGGTTATCTTACTCAAAATGAGCCCGCGTTTATATTATTTTTCCATTTCTGAGTGAGATCTCCCCTAAAACTTTATCGTTGCACTGGCAACCGTTAAAAAGGTAATGTGTAGATTATAAAGTTTAGATTATTGTGTAAATTTGTAAAATTATTACAAAAGTCGTGACTTTCTTTTGTGAAAAAGAAAATACGTAAATAATTATGGCAATTACAGCATTATTCTATTCAACTACATGCACTACGTAAGAGATTTATCTTCTTTGACTAATATCAACGCAAATTATATACGTCATTCCAATACATTTTAGTATTCCATTTCGATTTCCTTTGGTGGTGCGTTCCGATGATAATCATTCTTGCCAATATAACGATGTCATCAATCATACTTTCCGCTCGTAGATCTGACTAATGACGAAGCAATTCGCATTCCCAACATGCCCTCTTAGTAGCGAGATACGCAACCGCATAGAAGGCGCATTTTACGTGCATACAACGACGTCCAAACGTGCATAATCTTAATCGAGTCGTAATTAAGTATGGCGGTTGTGCAGTTCTATTTAAATTTCTCGAATCCCTCATTTGCGATAAAACCCAGGCGTGTATGTGATTACTAATTGAGCGTTTCTTTCTTTGTCGGCTGTTAACCCACCCAATTTGGTTTAGTTGTTTTGCTGTTACAATTTGAAAACAAAACATAAGGGCGTAATATTGAAACTGTTTTTATAATTCTAAATATCTTGCTAAACAAATACGAAAAAGTTTTTTAATTAATTTGGTACATCTACGTACTTATACATATTATTATGTTTCTTCTGATACATTGAAATTTCATCTTCTTAATTATTTGAGATTGTCGGTTTCAGTGACTAAATTCAATGATTTCAAACTACGTATTTCGTTTCGAAATCAGTTTTTAGTCGTTTTTTTTTTTCAAAACATATCTCTACAATATGTATAATAAAAAATCGAACTGCATTTATTTTGTTCTGTATTTTTTTTCTTTACAAAGTTTACCTTTGATACTGCAAACGAAATGGACGGTACTTAAAAATACTTCTGCCTTGTGCTAGGTGTCAGCCCGCGTGGGCATAAATTTATGGCTTAGGTACCAAAAAGCCCAAAAGACATCTTGCAAATTTAATAAAAACTATTTTAAAATAGAAATAAAAATTGTCAATTAAGCCATCTTTTATATTTTAATTTTAAATTGCGACGTTTCGTTGTTCTTTAACAACATCTTCAATGACATGAATATAATATTTCTATCTATAATAAAGCACAACAATAATTTTTAATTTTTAAATAGAAATTATTTTTTCTTTACCTTATTGAGTTCTCACATGTATTTTTTTTAGTATTCAAAATATTGACTAAGTGTCGAGTTTCATTTAATTAAAAAAAAATTGTAGATTTTGATGTCAATCAATTTGCCTTAATTAATTAATAATTAATTCCAATTTGTTATAAGTTTAAAAGTTGTTTACTAAATTTAACCATATGTCTTCCTAAAATTTACAAAAACAATGCATAGTTTAAAGAAGATTGTTTATCTGTTCGAAGAGTTGTGGTCTGTTGGGTTTGTGAAACTTGTCATTCAGTGTACACTTCGTATTAATTTATTTGTTTTACATTTGTAATTTCATTCTTGCAATTTTTTTTTTTGACTTTTCAAAATGTTACGTTTTGAATACTAAAAAATACATGTGAGAACTTAATAAGTTAAAAAATAACAATTTCTATTAATTTATATTTAAAAATGGTTGTTTTGCTTTATTATAGATAAAAATATTATACTCATGCCACTGAAGATGTTGTTAAAGAACAACGAAACGTTGCAATTTAAAATTAAAAAAATAAAAGATGTCGTAATTGACAATTTTTATTTCTATTGAACCTTAAATTTCCAAGATTAATGTTTTACAATTCAATTCATACAACAACAAAAAAGAATTAAACCTCAAAATAGAGATTCTTTAAGTAAAATTTTAAGAAAAACTAAATGTTATACAAAAAATTCATATAGTAAAAAGAGAAACGGCTAATTTCAGCTGCGAGATGAGATTTATTTTATAATTGCTTCACATTCTTTTAAGCCAAGTTTCGAACGTTTTCAACCATCGGTCTTTTTCCAGCTGAACTATAAAACTATATCAAAATTGGTTATAAATGTTAAAAAAATAATAGGTAGGTATTCATGTTAGTATTAATTGTTGAGCCTAATTTTCAAGTAGATCTTATTGTCCCCTTTTTTTACTCGACTTTTATAACTTTTATTCACATTTTGAATTACTTATTCGCAATTAATTTTTATCACATTCCACCAGTTTACCTTTTCAGCAATCCTCATAATTATTTTAACATACAAGTACATACCTATATTTATTGTTTTAACACAGAAAAATTGTTTTACAATTAGTAAAACTAACACCAAAGAAACCGTAGAAAATAACTATCGAACAAATACTATTTGCAAAATAGGTTGTCAAGATTCTGAAGAAATCTACATTGAACAATTAAAACAATATATCCAATGAGGAATTTATACATTTGCACATAATTATAACATACTTAAATACAGATAATTATAATGCAACAGCATCAACAAAAATGCAATAGATAATGATCATAAATTCAATATTAATGCAATAAAAATGTTATTATTAGAAAAAATTATGCAAAGAAATGTGGCAAATTAGAATTTTGTTCCCGAAATATGTAAGCCAATATCATAAAAATGATGTTAGTAACATTTACAATAATTTAATAACAGAGAATTCAAATATAAGAAAAAGGAAAAGAGTGAGAGAGAAACGATCATGAAGAAAATACAATGAAAAATCATAGTAGGTTGACACGTACCATAAGGTACAAGTGTTTTTAATTAACGTTCATTTGTTCGCAGTTCCAAAGGTAAACTTTCTGAAAGAAGAAAGTATTTAGACAAAAAAAAATAAGTGTAATTCATTTTTTTTGTGTTATAGGCTGTTGATTAAAAAAATCCGTTTAAAAAAAAAGAAATAAAAACTGATTCCGAAACGTAATGTATGTGGTTTGAAGTGAAATTATTTCAAATGGCAATTCCAAATAATTAAAAAGGCTAAATTGAAATAAAAACCGGTTAAAGAAAAAAACGGAAGCGTTTATCTACAATATACTTATAAATATCCTTCTTTACTGCAAGATAAATATAAATTTAGGAGGTTCAGTTTACTGCTAAAGATAGACACCGACATACTTGTTAACAGAGGAATACCGGTGTGAAGTTAGCAATAGATTTCAGCAATAGATATCTTGGTGACGAATGCGGGCTTAAAACAACATTTGATACTGTATTTCGTTAAAATGACATGATTTTCATAAAAAAGCACTAGTAATTGACCGGTGGTGTTCATAATTAATCGCACTAATGCTAACTGTTCCGTCGTCTGAAAATGTTTACATCCGTGCCAAAAACATTTATTGTTACGGTGATGGTCACGAAAATTTTAATTTTTTTTTGCATATTCCTAACGAGCATGACCTAGGGATCATACACAGCGAGTATAAATCTGCTCCTACAATTGTAACATTTTTTTGTAAACAATTGAACTTGATATTCCACGCGAAACAGGGATACCGACGTACAACACGTCTATTGCTACGATGATGGTCACGAAAATTTTCGTTTTTTTTGCATATTCCTAACGAGCATGATCTAGGGAACATACACAGCTAGTATAAATCTGCTCCTACAATTGTAACATTTTTTTATAAACAATTGAACTTGATATTCCACGCGAAACAGGGACACCGACGTAAAAAACGTCTATTGCTATGGTGATGGTCACGAAAATTTTCATTTTTTTTTGCATATTCCTAACGAGCATGACCTAGGGATCATACACAGCGAGTATAAATCTGCTCCTACAATTGTAACATTTTTTTATAAACAATTGAACTTGATATTCCACGCGAAACAGGGACACCGACGTAAAAAACGTCTATTGCTATGGTGATGGTCACGAAAATTTTCATTTTTTTTTGCATATTCCTAACGAGCATGACCTAGGGATCATACACAGCGAGTATAAATCTGCTCCTACAATCGTAACATTTTTTTTTATAAACAACTGAACTTGATATTCCACGCGAAACAGGGACACCCATCTAAAAAACGTCTATTGCTATGGTGATGGTCACGAAAATTTCTAGCTTTTTTTGCAAATTCCTAACGAGTATGAACTAGGGAACATACATAGCGAGTATAAATCTGCTCCTAGAATTATAACATTTTTTTAAAAACAATTGAAGTTGATATTCCACGCGAAACAGGGACACCCATCTAAAAAACGTCTATTGCTATGGTGATGGTCACGAAAATTTCTAGCTTTTTTTGCAAATTCCTAACGAGTATGAACTAGGGAACATACATAGCGAGTATAAATCTGCTCCTAGAATTGTAACATTTTTTTATAAACAATTGAAGTTGATATTCCACGCGAAACAGGGACACCCATCTAAAAAACGTCTATTGCTATGGTGATGGTCACGAAAATTTCTAGCTTTTTTTCCAAATTCCTAACGAGTATGAACTAGGGAACATACATAGCGAGTATAAATCTGCTCCTAGAATTGTAACATTTTTTTTATAAACAATTTAACTTGATATTCCACGCGAAACAGGGACACCCATCTAAAAAACGCCTATTGCTATGGTGATGGTCACGAAAATTTCTAGCTTTTTTTGCAAATTCCTAACGAGTATGAACTAGGGAACATACATAGCAAGTATAAATCTGCTCCTAGAATTGTAACATTTTTTTATAAACAATTGAACTTGATATTCCACGCGAAACAGGGACACCCATCTAAAAAACGCCTATTGCTATGGTGATGGTCACGAAAATTTCTAGCTTTTTTTGCAAATTCCTAACGAGTATGAACTAGGGAACATACATAGCGAGTATAAATCTGCTCCTAGAATTGTAACATTTTTTTTATAAACAATTGAACTTGATATTCCACGCGAAACAGGGACACCCATCTAAAAAACGTCTATTGCTATGGTGATGGTCATGAAAATTTCTAGCTTTTTTTGCAAATTCCTAACAAATATGAAACAGGGAACATACATAGCGAGTATAAATCTGTTCCCACTTTTGTAAGACCATGTAGTTTCATGGAGAAAAATTGTATTTTTCCAGGTTCCTAAATAATCACAAAGACAAACGTGATATGTGGCTAGATAATTTTCTTATAGACCTTTCTCTAAAAATATTTTGTCATGAGACTGAATTTGAACCTGTAATGGCACATGAGTTTTTAAATGATACCTGTTTAACACAAACAAAACAATTTAGGAAGTCGAAACTGTTGATTCCAATAATACAAAATATGCATTGGATGCTGTTAATTGCAGATGTAATGAATGGAAGTGCATATTTTTTTGATCGTAATATGAGAATTAAAAATATTCAACGAGGAACAACATATTTGGAAACATTGGAGACATTGTTATATAAAAGCAATCTGTGTAGTAAAGTGTCTAAAAAGATAGGCCTTCACTACAAAAATTTTCCCACACAACGAGATTCCTACAACCGTAGTGTGATTCTAAACTATATATTAATTTAGATCCTAGGAAGTAGAGAAATTATTTGAAACAAACTGTTCTAAAACAATCTGAAAATTTTAAACGGCAGTGTGTCTATTGTGGTGATATGAAATCGTAATTTTATTTTAGCAATAAAAAAGGTTGCCTGTTTTTCTTTTAGATATAATTTGAATAGTGTCCTCTTGGGAGGGGTGACTACATAAAAAAAAAGAAAGATGAGGGTTTGCCCTTAAATGAAAGATTTTAATTTACAACTATGTTTCGCTGGCTAATGGAGGGAGGGGCGGCAATTATCCCCATTATTTATGATATACAATTTGCAAAAAAAGCTAGAAATTTTCGTGACCATCACCATAGCAATAGACGTTTTTTAAATCGGGGTCGCCGTTTCGCGTGGAATATCAACTTCAATTGTTTATAAAAAAATGTTACAATTGTAGGAGCAGATTTATACTCGCTACGTATGTTTCCTAGTTCATACTCGTTAGGAATTTGCAAAAAAAGCTAGAAATTTTCGTGACCATCACCATAGCAATAGACGTTCTTTAAATCGGGGTCGCCGTTTCGCGTGGAATATCAACTTCAATTGTTTATTAAAAAATGTTACAATTGTAGGAGCAGATTTATACTCGTTATGTATGTTCCCTAGTTCATACTCGTTAGGAATTTGCAAAAAAAGCTAGAAATTTTCGTGACCATCACCATAGCAATAGACGTTTTTTAAATCGGGGTCGCCGTTTCGCGTGGAATATCAACTTCAATTGTTTATAAAAAAATGTTACAATTGTAGGAGCAGATTTATACTCGCTATGTATGTTCCCTAGTTCATACTCGTAGGAATTTGCAAAAAAAGCTAGAAATTTTCGTGACCATCACCATAGCAATAGACGTTTTTTAAATCGGGGTCGCCGTTTCGCGTGGAATATCAACTTCAATTGTTTATAAAAAAATGTTATAATTCTAGGAGCAGATTTATACTCGCTATGTATGTTCCCTAGTTCATACTCGTTAGGAATTTGCAAAAAAAGCTAGAAATTTTCGTGACCATCACCATAGCAATAGACGTTTTTTAAATCGGGGTCGCCGTTTCGCGTGGAATATCAACTTCAATTGTTTATAAAAAAATGTTACAATTGTAGGAGCAGATTTATACTCGCTACGTATGTTTCCTAGTTCATACTCGTTAGGAATTTGCAAAAAAAGCTAGAAATTTTCGTAACCATCACCATAGCAATAGACGTTTTTTAAATCGGGGTCGCCGTTTCGCGTGGAATATCAACTTCAATTGTTTATAAAAAAATGTTACAATTGTAGGAGCAGATTTATACTCGCTATGTATGTTCCTAGTTCATACTCGTTAGGAATTTGCAAAAAAAGCTAGAAATTTTCGTGACCATCACCATAGCAATAGACGTTTTTTAAATCGGGGTCGCCGTTTCGCGTGGAATATCAACTTCAATTGTTTATAAAAAAATGTGATAATTCTAGGAGCAGATTTATACTCGCTGTGTATGTTCACTAGTTCATAGTCGTTAGGAATATGTAAAAAAAGCTAGAAATTTTCGTGACCATCAGCATAGCAATAGACGTTTTTGGCACGGATGTAAAAATTTTCAGACGACGGAACACTTAGCATTAGTGCGATTAATTATCAATACCACCGGTCAATTGCTAGTGGTTTTTTATGAAAATCATGTCGTTTTACCGGAATACAGTATCATATGCTGTTTTAAGCCCGCATTCGTCGCCAAGATATCTATTGCTGAAATCTATTGCTAACTTCACACCGGTCAGAGGAATGCGTTATCCAAAGCTAACTCTTGTAAACATTTTATGGTTTAGAGGTTTTGCTTCAACACCCAATTGATTGGTGCTTCCTGTTACTGTAATTGTTAGTCTTAGACGATTAGCAGGTTCGAATAATTAAATCTTACTTATAAATAATTCCATTTGTGGTAGGTTCACAACACAAAGTATCCACAGGATATTACATTCTTAATTTACACAGTCGCATAGCATACATTAGTTACTACATGTTAAATACGAAGGCATTATAAGTGATAAAATGCAGTCTGTCAGCTAAATTTACTGTAGCTCATAAAATTCTGACAAAAATCGTGACGAACTTAATATACAAATGATTCATTCTATAGTTATAAATGATAGAATATTGCAACACAGAATTACAACATAGAATTGTATTTAACATCTTTTATAAGGCACAAGAAGTACCATTGTTTCTGAATAAGGTAAAAATACAAAAAATAATATGAAAATTAAAAACAAAAAGTAAATCACTTATTAGAACACAGTCGCCCTACTATATAGGTATATACTACTAACTGAATTTAGTGCTTTATGTGATGGACTTTGTGGACTATCCATGTGTCGGAAAACTGTTTTTTTTTTATTTTATGACCCTTTTCGTCGTATGAGAGAGTCTCCAGAAACACTGCAGCCTATCGGCTTTTTGTATTTAATTCTCGTTCTCTTTAAACTAAAGCCTAGTTCTGCTATATATAATCTTTCCAATCAGTCCTTCGTTGGTGATAGGTCAAGATCATCAACATGGACATGCATTCGATATTTAGCGCTCGTCTCATGGCTTAATCTTATCTGCAACCAGAATTGTTTTTTTTTTTATAAGTGTTTTGAGGTATTTCTAGATATTTCTGGGCTCCAACTATGAACTAGTTTGCTTCCAATTCCACAGACTTCTTACCGTGCTCTTTACTTACTTCTCTGGCATAATTGCTAGTGTCGCTAACTTCTTTGGAAGGTGCATAGATTTTAATAATAGTTGAATCCGTCTTAATAGTCAAAGATCCATCTTGAATACCCTAACTTGAGCTAGTTTTAATGCTTGATTGCTGACGCTGCCTCGCTGGAACTCTCATTGGGTTTCCCATTGGGAGTCCCCGTAAGGTACTTTTTTACCTTGTTAACGAGGTGAGTATTATACAAGGTCCTTTTTTCTGAAGCATCCAAACCTACAATAAAAAAAGGGATTTCCATTTGATCAGTTCAACTTTACGCAGATATAACTGGTATGAGGGGGATATTTGGTTTTTGCATATTGTTCTAAACCGTCTGAATTCACTGTGGTAGTACGCAGTACTAGAAGTTCTGACTGAGTTAAACCATGAAGGATAGACTGATTCTGCCAATCTGTGCAAAGGTACAGAACGTTCACAAATTGTATATCTCATACAATATAAAACCTGTCGACCATAGCAACCACACCCTCCAGGATATCCAAAATGGTCCAATCAGTTGCAAGGAGATCATTATATAAGTTGGTGAAATCAGCTCGTTTAATGAAACGTCTATTATTAGTGGATGGAAAATTCGAGATAGTCAGAGGAGGCATGAAGTTAACAGATATGGATAGAAGCGGATAATAAGGATCAACAGGAGGCAACTCATCTTGCACCACAGTAACCCCGTAAAGCAAATTCGAAAGAACGAGATCTAACATTCGATTATTCCGGTTCTTGATATTGTTATACTGCCTAAGGTTTAAAACATTTGAGAAACTGAAAAAAGTTTTAGCACACGTTGTGGAAGAATGGAGAAAATGAGGAAGATTAAAATCTCCGATTATGATAGCTTAGTGATAAGTATTGTTTAGAGCGCGTCAAAAAAAAATTTCAAATCCAATCACCGGCATATCAGGTGGTACATAAACGCCAACCACAAAAAAAGGAAAATGAGTAAGTGCGGCAATTACAGACAACAACATCAATCAGCGAAGCGATAGTAGACAGGTTGGACGTGACGAATTGTGTACAAGGAATTGTATGTGCTAATCCCAACATTACACCTCCACCCCTAGGTCTTCCAGTGGATTCAAAATTTCAGTCACACCGAACCACTGAGTAAGAACTGTGAAAGAGCTCAGAATTCTTGAACGAATCATCCAGCCATTACTCTGTTATTAGAATAATATCATAAGTTAAATCAGAAGTATTATTAAAGAAGGAATGAGTTTTAGAACGTAAGCTACGAGCGTTTTGGTAATAGAAGATGAAGTAATTGAATTCCTATTGGGTGCTGTTAGTTTAAATACGACCCAATTTTTGAAAGACCATTGATGTATTTGATTTTCAAGTTAGACTCCCCGATGTTCGAATGAATATTTAATGCTAATGGAAAAAAAAAAAAACATTATTGCCTGAGTAGGCGAGCAGTGCACACGTTTATTGTTCGTCTGTGAACATTTAAGTGATTTAAACAGTTGCAAAATGTCAGCAGGAACAAGATCAAATTCCAATAAGCGCGAAGAGAGTGACAGTGTTGTGACTTTTCTTAAGAGTGAAGAATTCAATGATATTATTAGAAAAATCATAAATAAGGAAACAAAAATATTACAAAAACAAATTACTGAACTTAAAACCGAAGTTCAAGTGCTGAAGGAATCTAATGTTGAGCTAATAAAATTATTAACTAACAACACTACTATTCACGGTAATGCTTCTAATAATAAAGTGAATGATCGCATTTCAAATTTATCGGTATCCTACGCGGATAAAACCAACTCCTGGCCAGCTCAAGAAAAACTTCCAAACCCAAAAATTCTTTTGCATGAAGAAAAAATTATCGATCTATCGCGAAAATATAACGCACAAAATTCCGAGAGGCAAGAAAATATAAACAGAAAAGAGGTAAATCCTATAACTGTAAATAACATTGAAAATATTGATGACGCTTGGAAAGTAGTCGGCAGAAGAAAACAAAAAACTAAAAAGCGTAATGTAATCCGAGGATCTAGTACAAATACATTAATTAAAGGTGTGATTACTTATAATCATTTGCACGTATACAATTTAGATCCAAACTTAACTGTTGATGATTTATGCAATTACATGAAATCAAAGAAAATCGACGGAGTTCAGTGTGAATCACTAAAGAGTAAATACCCAGAGAGGTACTCGTCGTTTAAGATATCTTATCCATCAAAATATCAAAATGAAGTCAATCAACCAGAATTTTGGCCGGAAAACGCTTGTGTAAATCGTTTTTTATTCCATCTAACAAACAAAGAAAGGAATGTCTCGAATTAAATATCATGCATCAAAATATACGTTGTTTGAGAAATAAAATATCAGAGCTACAAGTTGTTTTAGAAGATCAAGATATCAACGTTCTCTTACTTAGCGAGCATTGGCAAAGTCAGGATCAAATTTCACTCATTACTTTGAATAACTATGCCTTAGCAGCATTCTCTTGTCGTGAAGCTTCTAAACATGGAGGTGTCGCCATTTATGTTAGAAACAATGTGTGTTTTAAAGAAAGATGCGATATTTCACGGTTCAACGTAACAAACATTTTTGAAGTATGTGCAATTGAACTGAAATCACTTGTGAACATTATTCTAGTTGTGACTTACCGCCCACCAAACTCAAATTTCGACATATTTATGGAAAATCTTTCTGGTTTATTGGATATTCTTCAATGTGATGAGAAGTTAGTAATAATTGCTGGGGATTTTAATATTGACTTTCTAGTTCCGTCTCATATGTGTCAGCAACTGAGTGACTTATGTGCTACTTATAATCTTTATTCGATAATTAGTCAACCTACTCGTGTAGTTAATAATTCGATATCATGTTTAGATAACTTTTTCGTTAATTTATCAGTCGATAATTATAGTGTTTCTTGTAATGACAATAATTTATCGGATCACTACTCACAAATCCTTAAGACCACAATACCTCATTATGATTCTATTAAACAAAACTATGCGTATAGACATAAGTTTTGTGAAACTACTCTTAATACTTTTAATGACTTATTAGCCAAAGAAACATGGCTTTCTGTTTATGAATGTAATAATCCTGATACGGCCTTTACAATTTTCCTAAATATTTTTAGTTATTATCATAGCATTTGTTTTCCACTTGTGAAATGTAAATTAAACAAGCTAAATAACAATCCTTTCATCACACCTGAAATTTTAGATATGAAAAATACTTTGTTGTTTTTAAAAGATGTTAGTTCAAAATATCCAGTGTTTACTACTGACTTTAAAAGATATGAAAAAATATATAAAAATTTTTTAGAAAAGAACAAATTTGAAACTAATGAAACCATTATAAAATCAAGTTCAAATAAATCTAAAGCTGTCTGGTCTGTAATTAGGAAGAATACCAACTACAGAAAGGAACCTATTATTCCCGATAACTATTCCGATAAAACTTTACTGTGTAATGATTTCAATCACTTCTTTACAAACCTCCCATATCAGATCATATCTGATAAGGCATTATTTACCGGGAATGATTTTCATTGGAGCGCAATCAGTCAATATCTTACAATTCCGTTGTATTCTAATTCCTTTTTCATTGATCCTGTAGATGAAAAAGATGTCGAGACAGTTGTTAGAAATATGAACACTACTTTTTGTACGGGTTACGATCAGATATCATCATTTATTATAAAATATTCATTACCTTTAATTGCTAAAATTTTAACTTATCTTATAAATTTTTCTTTTGAAAGAGGTGTTTTTCCATCTAAATTAAAATTATCAATTGTTAAACCATTTTTTAAAAAAGATGATCAAAATAACCTGTATAACTACCGACCTATTAGCTTATTGTCAGTTTTTGCTAAAATTTATGAATCCACCATGAATCAAAAATTGATCAAATATTTGCTATTATTCAACTACATATCATCCAATCAACATGGTTTTTGCCCAAATAAATCCACAAATACGGCTCTTTTCAGTTTCTTTAAAGATATCTATAGAAGTTTGGACAATAGCGAATATTGCTTGGGTATGTTTATTGACCTATCCAAGGCGTTTGATTTAGTAAACCATAATATTCTCCTTCACAAGCTTGAAAGATATGGAGTGAAGGGAATTGCTCTAAAATGGTTTCAGTCTTATCTTACCGGTAGGAAACAAAGTGTTTGTATAGATAATATGCAATCCACTTTTCTAGATGTCCATATCGGAGTACCTCAAGGCTCTGTCCTGGGTCCCACTTTATTTCTTTTATATATTAATGATTTACCGCATAATTTAACACAGGCTCAGCAAACTATTTTGTATGCTGATGATATTAACATCATTATAAATAGTACGGACATGTCCAGTATGTTAAATAAGGCTGAAATAACGTTTAATGAAATTACTAGGTGGATGACATATAATCATTTAGTTATAAATGACGAAAAAACTAAATTTCTATACTTTCGCAGCAAGATAGAGCCAATTAAAGAAATTGAACTTAATAATAACCGACATACCATAAATTCTTCCATCAAAATTTTAGGTATAGTTCTAACTGACAACTTAAATTGGTCTCTTCACATCGAGAGCTTATGTAAGACATTATCCAAAACGTGTTTCATTCTAAAGCAATTGCAACGGAGTTGCAATTTAGAAACACTAAAAACATTTTATTATTCCAATTTCATAGCGTGCATGCGCTATGGCGTAATATATTGGGGAATGTCACCCAATTCAATAAGAGTTTTTTTAATGCAAAAACGAGCTATTAGAATTATGTTTAATTTAAATTATAAAGACTCGTGTAGAAATATTTTTAAGAGCAATTCGCTTTTAACTTTTTATGATTTATATATTTACGAAACATTATGTTACGTTTTTAAACACAAAGAAGAATTTTCATTTTACAATTACTCCCATGATTATTCCACCCGTATTAATCATTACCTTCTTCCTCCTGTTCATAGGAAAGCAATCTATCAAAAAGCCCTTTTTATATGGGTTGTAAACTGTTTAATAACCTTCCTAGTGATCTAAAAAATATCTCTAATTTTTATCTTTTTAAAAAGCATCTTAAGCTTTATTTATTAGGAATTAGTTGTTATAACATAAATGATTTTTTGAATACTTGATTTAGGTCTCAGTTACCAGTTTTCTTTTTTTGACTTATTTCTGGCATGTGCTTCTATATTGATTTGTATTTGCTTTAGAAATAAATGTTATTATTATTATTATTATTATTAATATTAAAACTAAAGAACAAATAAAGTTTATCGCAACTGTTCGAATTGTCCTCCTCCAATCATTTGGCACTGATCGATACGAGTGTAAACACTTTGCACAATGCCTCAATGAAGTCAGGAGGAACTTGCTCCACTTCAGCGCGAATTCTTTGCCGCAGCTCCTCTAAATTATTTGGTCTGTTGAAATAAATTTTGGATTTTAAATAACCCCACAGGAAAAAATCCTGGTCAACGTGGTGGTCACTCAATTGCTCCTCGACGCTCTATCTATCGTTGAGGAAATGTGGTGTTCAGATACTGACGTGCCAAAGTGAAGAAACGCCCCATCTAGCTGAAGCCAAAGATTCTTATGGAGTGCGTCGGCATCGTAATTATTTGAAAACATAACTGCTAGAGCTAGCACTACATCGAATCTCAATAATATTGTATATCGTGCTGCAATAAGGTTTCCTTCCCAAAAAGTATAGCCCTAGAAAACGCCGTCAGACTATTTGTCTTGACATTGACTGTGAGAGACTTGAGTCGGTGGTGGTAAGAAGGTTTATAAAAAACTGCAGAAAAAATAGGGGTTATCGTTTAAAAAAAAGATGATGACGTCATGGTGTAAAAATATGTGATGTCATGATTAAGTTTTTCATCATAAGCTGGCATTTAACAAACTAAAATCGACGTGCCCAAGCGTTTTTCAACAAAACATTAAATAACGCAATTATGAATTTTGTTCCGAATTTTATCATTACCCTGTATATAATTAATTAAATATTTTTATTCAGCATTACGATGTATTTCGTACTTTCCTGTTCTGACATTCCATTAATTTATGTGGTTATTATAACATATTATATTTACTTCCGAGTATCTAATTTTATATTAATTTTTCATCTAAATGGTGTGGATAACAACTTCAATTGAATTGAAAATTTACTTGAAACGAGGTATTTTAATCGTATTCAAATTTAGAAAAGGCATTCCATAGTAATAAACATGGGATATAATCCTCAATAATGAACATATTTATAGATACATATTTATGCTCGCCACATAAATAACATGTAGATCTGTTTACATTTAATAATCATTAATTACACAGAACTAGCCAACAAATTTCACAGCTTAGAAGCCAACGTAAACAGCGCAAGTTATTTTGATTTTGACAGGATTCGTAACCGTAGTCAAATATACCCACATACTGTATACAGTTGTACTATACTACCACAGGAATCTTACAGTTTGCCAAGGATTAATTGAAATAGTATTTCACACCATGTGGGCATAACTGGCTTATCCATCTGCATAACAGATATGCGTAGTTGTGAAACTATAATACAATGTTCAATTATATATATAATTGCCAGAGATAATTATTTATTATTCTATCACATGGTAATCGCCTACATACTTTGTTTACAATTAATCGGCAAACAGTAGCTACAAAAACGTTGTGAACAACGTAAGACGTGCATTTTAGCCGCTAGATATGTGTAGTATTCTGATTAGATATGTACGCATATACATACTCCTGGCAATAATATAACGTACGACTCGCATGTTCGCGTACGTGTACTTTCCCAATAGCTTCATTACGATTCAAGCTTCAGAACCGCAGACACACGTAGAGCACTTAATGAAATACGTGAATCATTCTACACCATGCCGGATAGTCCATTGTCAACGGCATTCGATCCGTCTAATTATAATTTTAGTGCGCTTCCTAAGTAATTTATGATTGCAACTATAATATTCACAGTCTAGTCGTCTGCAGGTTTGTACACTGTCCTTGAATACTCATAATGTATGCGTTATTATCATTATATTTATCGTCTAGCCGATTATGCATGTATGTATATTTCTGCATGCGACTTGGTGAATACACTGTCACTTTGTGTGTGCAAGGTGCTGATATTGGCTTTGATTCTAAGACCTTTTCTTCTGGAAGTACACTTCTCGCAGGAAAAATCGGGACACCAGCAATCCAGAATTTTAAAATTTCTTGGGTATAAATGCAGCTTTAAACAGAAATATAAATGTATAGAGAAAAAAAGGTTTATACACTGATTAAACACGCTTCGGCGGCGGCGTTTCCTTTAGAGATACCCAATACGGAAATATTCATGCAAAAAAAAAATACGTAACAACACAAAGGCCTCTTGAATAGACGGCTTCATTTAGAAATATAGTATATGTATTTAACTTATTAAAAACATATGGTGATGGGATTTTAAAATTATATTACTCGTTAGTGCTGCTTTGATATTAGTCACTTAGTTCGATTTATGCACGCAAGTATAACTTTAGCAATAGACAATCAATCAGTCTCCTTAGTTTCGGGAAAGTGTGATTTTCATAGATTTATTGATTACACAATGATTGATGTATTAACTATTACTGTAAATATTGCATTACTATCAAGTTTTTATGTATTAAAAAATTGCCAAAAATAATTTTAAGGTTATTTATAAAATTCTTGAAGCAATTAAGTTCGCAAAGAAATTATTTATTTTATTAACCTGCGTTTTGTTATATTCAAGAAACATATAGCAGCTATGGTCTGTGTAATCCAATGTCGTTCTATTTTCTTGAAATATGGACAACGCTTGGTCTGTTTACAAACTCACTTTATGTGGCACAGGTTTATTAACAATTATTTACAATATCATTGCATTTACATACATCATAAGAAAGCATATTGTTCGTCAATCTCAGTTAGTGCTAAAATATTTGTTTTGGATTTTGATTCATTTAATTTTAATATTTTCTCATTTCTACTGCCTGGAGCTGTGCTACAGACCAAAAGTGTTTCAATAAAATAGAATAAAGATATTGGATTACACAGGCGATAACTAAGATATATTTCTTGAAAATACAATAAGCGGAGAGTTAGTACAAAAAAGTAATTTCTTTGCGAACTTAATTGCTTTAAATCTTAAAACTGTTTTTGGTATTTTTTTAATAGATAGACGAAAACATTAAAGTAATACAATATTTAAGAATACTAAACAATGATAGTGTAATAAATAAATCTGTAAAAATCACATTGTCCCAAAAGTCAGGAGGCTGATTGACATATTGTCTATTGTTAACGTAAGTAACTAATATCAAAGTAGCACTAACAAGTAATGTAATTTTAAAATCCCACAACCAATGTTTTCTTAAAAAACAATTATCTCTGCATAGCATCAAACAAGTTAAATACATACACTGTATTTCTAAATGAAGCCGTCTATTCACGTTGCCTTTTTGTTGTTGTGAATCTTTTTTTGCAGGAATATTTCCGTATTCGGTATTTCTGAAGGAAACGCCGCCACCGAAACTCCGATTTGTTTATTCTATATATAAACCTTTTTCTCTCTATACATTTATGTGATTTATGGCTTTGATAAGTGAATATATCCTCTAAAAGCTGCATTTACACCCAAGAAATTTTAAAATTGGCGATTGCTGGTGTCCCGATTTTTCCTGTGAGAAGTGTACATGAGCAATATTTATCTTTTTTTTTTACTTAGAGTAACTTAGAGGTCACAGTTAAATTCTGTACCTGCACTACTAATGAAATACTATTTATATGTATAGAAAAAAAAAGACGGGCAACTTCAAAACGTCCACATTTGTGTCGGCAATTTTCGGCATTTATTGGTTATTTATGCATTCAAGAGTACAATAGTTCACTTGATAGACTTTTGATACGTTGGCACATCTTTAATCATTTTGACCAAATTTTCTTTAGATCACTCGTTTTTTTAACTCATTGTGAAAATTTAAAAAGAAAAGTATGAATTTTAAGAAGGGAAAATAATATAAATATGTTTCTTGGCCAAACTGAGTATCATTTGTCCGTTTTAACCTCAAACCAAAAGAACGGAGTGGAAGATTGATTTTCACATTTAACAAGTGCTTGTGGAAGTCTCATTATATTTTGACGAATTTTTGTTAATTTTTCATTAAGATTTAAGTTTTTTTAGATGTATGTAGGTCAAAATTAAACTTCATTAATCATCGGTAACATTAATTATCTTTTTATATATTAAACTTTAACAATATTTCTTCTGTGTGTTTTAAAATTAACTTGAACCCCACAAAGAATTACAAAAATACAAAAACTGCTTCATATAGTTAAGAAACGTATTTTGTATGCACGCGCCATTTTCGGCACATAAAATCCTCAGTGGTTGGCTCAAAATTTTGTACATTAGTTGCAACTCCGATGGCATTCAGTGGTACAATGTCGTTTTTGTAATAATTAGTGAAGAGAAACATCGCTTCCGACGCAGACGGTGCTTTCGGATTTGTCCACTCCATATTTGTCATATATAGTCTAAATAGCAAATAAAGCCGCACAAGGCCTGTAGGCATGTCTCCACTTCTCCAGCCCGCGCGGCTTTCTTTGAAGCGGACCGACACATGAGCGATTCCAGTTGTCCAGCCGATCGGCATATCGCGGTATAAAAAGCTGATCGGCATGTGGCGATGGTCACGTCCACATTATGCCGCAAAAAGCCGCACGGCCTAGGCCGCCGAATGCCGTCCGGCTTTTCTCGGCATAATATGGACGCGGCTTAACAATTCTTTCTAATAAGGAAACTGCCAGGCCAGCATATCGCCAATTGAGATGAAAAAAAAATTAAGGTGATTTTTAAGGCCAAGAAAAACGCATAAACTCCATTTGTACTCCCGTGGCCGCACTCATACAACATCAATAATTTCCAATACGAACAAACGGGCCACCTGGTCTAATGGATAGCGCGCTCGGTTTCCAAAGGCAAAGTCTGGAGTTCGAGGCTGTTAATTTCTTTATTTGTTAGTAATATATACATAATTATTAATTTTTTTTTTAATTTTTAAAATATGTACTTATGCATCTTCAACAAACCATAATTGCTAAAGAAAAAGAAAACAATAATCTAACTGCACAAAAAAAAAGTGGATTGTAAGTCCAAAGCAAAAAAGGGTAGCAGAAACTTTCAACAAAATACTACATCCCTAGTAGAAATATCATTCTAACATAAATATGGATTATAGCGCCGCCCAGAAACCAAGAGAAGCGCCTAGTGTTAACAGCGCAAAGCTGTCAAGGGCGCCCGACGGCGTCAAGCCTGCAAGAACGCCAGACGGCGTCAAGCCAGCAAAAGCGCCAGACAGCGCTGAGCCGGCAAAAATGCTAGACGACGTTAGGGCTATTCTACACGAGCAGCTAAAACGTGACCGTTAGTCGGCTACAAAACGGCGAGTGTAACAGAATCAAAGAGTTTAATTGAGTCTTTCTACACGGGCGAGTTGCAAGCTGTGTACCGGCCGGGCTACCTCTGATGCTGTATGACTGCCACTAGTATAGCGTGTTCGTTGTGCTCTTCTAGAAATGTTCATCTGTGAGGTTGAGACTCAACCTCCTTTATATGATGTGAAAGTAAGGACTATTCTAATAAGGAAACGAAACTAAACTCTTGGTTGAAGGTGGTTGAAGCGATGTTTGAACATTGGGGAGAGATTGATGTGAAAACCAAAGATGAAAGAAGTAAGATTCATAAATACATTAAAGTTAACTAGTATGCATAGCTTTATACTGATGAGATAAAAAAGAAAAACAGTGCTTTGTCTATGTCTTTTGGTATAACATTCTGATATCTCTGCTATTTCTGTCTTCAAATATGAGATTTAATGTCCGGATATTTGCCATGTCCACAAAATACCCACAGTAAGGCGATTTGACATTATCGGTTGAGTCCACCAACGCCTTTCCTTACGCCTGCTTCTCAATAATTTTATTAATTGTAAGTGGTTAGCAACAACACAACCTTACTTGTATGGGATCCATGGCGGCAGTAAGGCGGTTTGGTCGTTTGTCTAGAATAGGGAAGCGTTTTATCTGCGGGTTAGTCGCGGTTTTACATAGAGAAAATTTTTAAGCACGCGAACGATAAAACGGTCGCATTTTAGCTGCTCGTGTAGAATGGCCCTTATTGTAGATATATAGATACCGTCCTGTTGCTCTGATGTGTCTCTTAAATTTTAACATAAAATATGGACTTTTGATGTTGAATCCTTTGATTTAAAGTCATAAAAGAAAGTTTCTATGAAACTGTAGGAAGCTCCAGATTGAATAAATAAATTATCTATACAACAATGTTTATCACATTAAATTGTATTTCATCTTATGTTGTTAAATCTCTCTCGAGTAAGATTTATCTGTAATTTTTATGGATATTACCCAAAATTTACTAAAAAAGAAGAAATATTTCTTAATCTTAGGATAACTTAAATACTTTTTCATACCTTTGGTAGTTGATAAATTTACACCTCCACAAATTTATCCCGACATCGGTGTGGTCGCTAAGGAACGAATTTCGGGCTTCCCTGACGACCAAAAGTGTTAATTTTTTTCTTTTTACGTATTCAAAACGAAGACTGCATATTTTCCCCCCGTCAAATTAATTTCATTAATTTTTTTATCTATGCAGAAATACTTTTTTCGGGATACTACTACTAAGATGAAGAATTAGCACCAAGTCGAGACACAAAGACCGTGCGCTCTCAAAAACAAAAGCGGACAAATTTATCTAGATCACTTTTTATTGGAATGATTCTACCGTTAAACCGTATAAAACAAGGGTAAGTGGTTCGTTTCACGACCGATAAATTAAATACCCTAATGCTTTTCACGTAATTTACCAGCATCAAAGCGACGGTATATAATTTGCGGCATTACCTCGATTTCGCTAGTCTAATTTAAGATGAGGCGCCCACTGTACCTCTATAATTGAGTTTACGAGGCCGGGCACTCAAAACGAAACCCATCCAACTCCCCGAAGTCGAAAGCAAATTACTCGAAACGGTAAGATTTTTTTTTTCCATAGAAAGTGACTATTAGCGAAATCAGCAAATCATTCCCGTTTAGTACATGTACTTTTTTTATACAAGTAAAGCGGCTTTGTATTCGCCCATATAATTATTTTTTTGACGAAATTATCGCTATATTCTCCAATACCGTATCGTGCCATCATTTCCTCTTCTCCAGTGTGCTTATCGTCGCCCTCGTGTCTTCCGGAAAACGAGGAAAGTTCGGAAACGATCCGCCGTCGAAAGAGCTGAATGGTAGTGCCACTCCCGCACCGTACCGTAGCCCGGAATTACACCGACCTTGAGACTAAAATCAATGCAGCCTTAGCGTGGTGTGGTTGCTATGGCAACGGCGCTCATTCATCCCGGTCAGGACGCCTACACCTACACACGGTGTGTGTTAAATCTGCATTTACGCGCGTATATACGCACATTACAAGGGCTCCTTGCTCCCCCTTCAAACCGGTTTTAACAGGCATGATTGCTCTTTTTATACTTGTACCGTAGGATTATGATGTAAATAATCTCGATGGATTTATTAACATTGTAAATATTCTTTTTTCTAAATTACTTCGCTTTTTGGTCCAATATCATTACATTATATGTACGGAAAGTTTTGTTCCATTCAAGTATTCACTAATAAAATAGAATTGTATATAATTCATTCTTACAAACTAGCTAAATGTAAATACTTCAACAATATTTTTAAATAATAAAATTATAACATGTTAAAGTATAAAATATACCTCATTACAAAAAAAAAAAAGAATACAGAAAGCCATCAGGGAAAAATTGAAAGAAAAGCAAAATAAATAATAATTAATAAACTAAAGTTTGTATCCTCAAAGACCAACGTATAAGTTGATATAGAAAAAGGAAGAATTATAATAAAAAGAATTGAATATGCAAATTGGAGAAGCATTGTAACAATTAAATAAAATTCCAGTGTAATGTAATAACATCACATACTTAATTATACAAATATGTACATAGGTACACCAGCGACATATTCTAATTGTACGACCTACAGGGTAAAGTAGAGCCTACATGTTTAGCGTGGATAGTAGCCGGATCTATGCATTAACTGGCTGTTTCGAAGTAAGTAAACACAGATGTGCTGCCTCTGTTATTTTAAAAAAAGCTTAGGCTGGATTTATTAATGTGCGAAATTGAATGCATCTATTATATATTTGTTATGTTTGTTTGAAGTATTTCGAATAACTGTAGTCTTATTAAATGGTTTTAAAAGGTACTTTCATTTTACAGTTGAACTACGACTAGGAACTAAACCAAAGGCATGTTAATTATGCAATAAATAGCAATATCAATGGGTTTATTACTTTTATGCATGTTTTGTTTTCCCTGCAGATTGACATTAAATAATGAAAGAGATATGGCGAGGATGCATTCGAAACCACAATTTTTATTTCAGATATTAGAAAGAAAAGCTCTACACTCGTCAGAAATATTTTTTATTGGTTATGGTAATGGTATGTTTTTATTAATATCATAATAACAAAATAAAATAATATTTCGATTATAAATTCCCTAGTTCCAAAGATTTTACCTCAAAAGTCTCACAATTTTTTTTTAAAAGAAATACAAAATTTGGATTAGTGATAAATCGAACATGGGTATAAATATGAAATACAGGTTTAAATTAATAATTTACACAAACATATTTAGTAAAGCTGTAGGGATGTGTAAAGAAAAAAAAAACGTGTGTTCGTACAATATTATATTTAAGGTAAGTAATTGAAAGACTTCGAGTTGTGCTAATCGAGATAAGTCGGCAGGGATATGTATGCGCCTTTGATGTATTTATTTCTCCCTATTTTATAAGTTCAATATTTATCTATGTTTGCTTACTGCATTCTTCCTTACATTTAAAGTAGATTTACTACAAAAAAAAACACAGAGACCGCACATCTGTGTTTATATATTTGGAAGACGGCAGCGAATGCATAAACCGTCTACTATCCATGCTACACATATAGGCTCTATTTTATGCTGTAGGTCGTACAATTAGAATGTGTCGCTGGTGTACATATTACACATTATATATTATGCTCATACCAAAAGCTCACTTTCGACCTGTCGATTGCCATAACATGATAACAGAAGGATGAAGAATATGATTTCTATTAGTTAACAAAGTCGCATGCTTCGATTTACCAGCTCTAATCCGCATGCTATCGCTGTCTAACGGCAAGCACGCGCCCCTATTCTCTATCCTTGTCTAACTTCTACAAAATGCTATCACCACATCGATCTTTTCAATTTAAATCAATTCAACATAGCCCTCATTCCATTTACTGCGATGTGAGGGGAACAATTCGCTTGGCATGCGTAATCACAGCCGTAAATTCACATTCAGTTTGGCCGGCGTTCGATTCATTTCGCTTATTTCTTAACAAAGCGTTGCTAGATATTAGGGTACGGATACGGCACTCTAATTTTATAACGGTTAGTAACTTCTGATCGCGATCAGTAATTTTATTAAAAAAAAAGTAATATTATACGCCCCAGGATTTTTTTTTATTGTGGGATCGGACAATGTGTAAGTATTCACAGTTTGTCAAGTACTAAATAAAGTACGGTTTTGTATCGTTGAATAGCATTCCAATTGCGAATAAATAAATGTATCGAAGTGAAGGGGGCACAGTTTCGAACACATGGCTCTTTGAAAACTAATAAATGCTCATTGACAATATAGTAGCACCCTTAATTATTAATTTGCAATACGATTTATACATAGACACCGACTTCCAAGACGACCCAATCACAGACGTTGATTTATGAAATACGGTGTAGCTTTAAGTACTGCTACGGACCCCGGACCCCTTTAGTATGAACGTAGCTTACAACTTTATTGTGAATTACAAACTAGTTTGTAGTTGTGTATATTGCCACAGGACCTGTATTTTTTTGTAAATAAATTAAATAAATGATGTATTTTGTTTATAATATGTTTCGAATTAAAATCACGTTTTGCTGTTATCCTATAGGGCGCATCATAATCAATACGGCCCCTGAGATTCATATCCTAGCAGGTAAACCGCATCCTTTAAATGACGAGTCTGGTAATTATCATTACAGAAGGCCCAACAAAATCATTAAGGATCTTGTAAGTGATATTCTTATATCCTGAAATGTACTATACGTACCGTTTAAAATGCATTCGAAAAAGGCTTTTTATATTTTTGGGTCTTTTTTAATCGCCAAACTGAGTGCTGATGCATTGTGATTATTAAAGCACTAATTCGAGAATAAAGATTGAGAGCAGGGTTAATAATTTATAAGAAGTAAAAACTGGTCTGTAGGAAGCAGACACATTCAAACCTATTAAGCAACGAACGATCCCTTTCTTGAATAAATATAGAATCTAAAAATATCCAGAATAAACTTCTTCGACGTTTTCCACTATTTGATTTATAAATTGCACAATAATATGTTTTCCTGGGCACTAAACACGTAAAAATAATGATAATAACAATCATATTTACTTTGTTCGTAAACATCTGCGGTCATACCTTTTCAAATGTTACAATTACAAATCCTGTTACCCTAAATCAGACCACCTAACACTACATATACACATCTTCAAGATATGCCTTTGATAATTGAGATAAAATAAACTGAGAGGAAATTAAAATCTTTCAAAACCAAGCGGCCCTTGTAAAAATTACACCAAACAACAACACCGACTCCCTGTGGCAACATCCAATTAGCACTTTGACCTTAATTACATTTTTGTAAAGAGCTTTCACCTGCAATGTGCACATCAGCAGGGTGAGGTTTGACGATAACACAACGGATGCTCTGACTTTGAAGTATGTACCAGAAAAGATTAGGAGAATTTAAACCGTGCTTTATATCAGCACACTGAATATATAGATATCTGTAGATTTGTACTGCGTTTGGATATCGAATAAATTATTAATAATTACTTTATGATAGCATTTTTTTGTTGGCATTGAAATCGCTTGCCCACTACCTTGTAGAAGTCAATATCTAGGTTTTTCCTGAAATAAGAGCTTTTCGTCGATAAGTTTAATCTTTCAGTCAGGTACTGAACTCTAGCCATACGTCGAATGAAATATTCACAGTTAATATAACGAATTATTTGTTACATGATAATTAGTAAAATGAGGCCAGTATATTTGTTGTTATTTAGTTATACATACATGCCTTCTTGTTTAATTACAGTCAATGCACAAATTCTAATTAATCTTAAATTCTAAAATATATTCAATTTAATTAAAAGATGTTCACTTCAGCGAAATTTAATTTTGAAATACCAAAATATTTATAAACGACTAAATGCTAATTAGGCAGTTCCTTAAAGATCAAAATAAAAAAACAATGCTGCTAATTATGAAAATATTTTTAACTTGTCCAATGTTTTCCATTTGAATTATAAATAGCCAAGTCGTATCTTTTAATAATTTATGATTGTGAATCAATATTTTGGCAAACACATCGTAACACGTGGTAAAGTATTCGTACTCTCGCGTCTTGTATATAGCATGCTCGCAAAAGAATTCATAAAAATAATATAATTGCTCTGAGACACGAATATAGGATTTGACGTCGAAACCAACAATAAGTGAAGTAAAAATATCTTCTAATTCCACACGACTACATAATTCAACCTGCCATTGTAACATTATGCTGGGCTTTCGTAATTATCATTCCACATGGCTTAACTGCTTTTATTTAAGACATAGATTCAATTAAAAAAAGTGAAAACACGATTTGCGTAATTGTGCATCGTTTGCCATATTGTTACTGGTAAAAGTTACAGCATCCAGAAATAAAAATATTTGTTTTCATAATTAAAGGTAGTCTTTACGATAGTTTCTTTCATTAAAGATTTATTTGTAAATATTATTTATCGCCTTTCTATTGAGGCTTTCACTTCCGTAGAAGACTGCGTAATAGGCTTAATCATTACATACATTAATGTAATAGTGTATTCTCGTACCTTTTACAATAGGTAATCAATAATGAGCCACAGTAAAAGTTAAAACGATAAATTAAAGTTGGTATTTACGTCTTGTACCTCTGGACTAGAATCTGCTTTCGTACTTTTCTTTATGGAATTAATTGTAGATTTACATTTTGTGTAGACCAGATTAGATTGAGACTAAGGTGACCATATAAACCTATTTAAACGCTCTTTAATTTATTAGACTTGCCATTTCTGAGAGCTGGACTCTCTGAAGAAAATCTCTTGCCAACTTATGGTAATTTGCAGTTTTGCATCATCTTCTAAATTTATTATATATGGATTCTTTAATGAGTTATGTTACTAATAATTTAGTTTTACCGTAAAATGGGTCTTTTCAATGAAAGATGTTGCTCATCTGCACAGGAAAAAATATGTGATTCTGATGCATTTTAAGTGGACAAGAAATAATAGACAGTTATGTTGTATTGTCAAAATATTACAAATTATTGGGTTATATTGAAAAACAAACAACTGGTATGTGAAGAAATGAAAACGTAAAAGGTAACCTTAAATGTGAAAATTTGACAGCTATAATAAAGCAGGTAAATATTGTAAATAGGCAATTTCTGCGACAGTGAGTACCAATATAGCATCTTCTATTAAAAACGAAAAAGTTACATTTGCTATTTTAGCGATATGCTGTTACATCGTCCGAATTTGCCAGTGATGACGTATGTCCCTCAAATTACAAACGATTAAGACAATTGAATCATGAAACTCAAGAAACGAATTGCTGTGTACTGACTGAATTGAAAATGAAAATTGAAAAAATGAAAATTAAATTAGCTAGCTCAACGGATAAAATCTTTAAGAACACAAATGAACAAATAACCTCAGAGTTACCCTCGCGAATTAAAACTTAAATCTAATCACGACAAGTAAATTGTGGGTGAAAGAAATCTGACTTTCTTAATTACCCCAAAAAAATTTAAAAGGTTTAATTAAAAATAAAAGAACAGAAAGTTTTAACCCAAAAATGCTAAGCAACAATCAAAATTTTATTATAAAAAAAAAAGAAAAAAAGTTAATTACAAATTTGCAGAAAAAAAAACAGAGGGCTCTGGCCTAAATTTAAAAACTGCACGTGATTCTAAATTACAATAGGACAATGCTATTTCCTATACAAATCAAACGATTTAGTTGTCCAGCAAGATAATCCAATTATACCAATACAATCCACGTGGTTTCAAATTAACACAACCTAAATTAAGCGTGGACAAATTCTAGTAAATAACAAAAGAAAAATTTAAATGCAAGCACAAAGCTTCTACTCACCCAACCCGAGGTGATTGGTAAAATAAAAATGAATCAGCAAACTAGAAAACGGAAAAATTAATTCTATAAAATAATAATGAGATAATTAAAACCAAAATCTATCTTCCTGCACGAAAATAATAAATGATCTTACATCTATAATGTACACACATCAATATAGTAACAATTATTATAAAGCGAATTCCTTGATGGACAGAAATAAAAGACAATTAATCAAATCTCTATATCAAATGAATAAACAAAATGACAGCAAAGATATAAAAAATACATGTACTCACGCTAGCGTCTATCAAGGAACTGCGTGAACAAAACTCTACCGCTGCGTACAACGCAGTCGTACAATTCACCGACAAAAACAAGTAGAAAAGGCGCTGAAACAAACTAGCGAACGCTAGACAACTACTTGAATAGAATTAATTTAAAAAAAAATGAACACTAAATTAAATGAATTATACAATTAACTCTTTAAGTAAATTTATACAAAAATAAACATTATTATGAAAATTTCTCGATACAATGATTCAGCAGTTTTAAGCAAATCAAATATGCAACACAAAATACACTCGCGGTAAATGGGTTGCCACTGCAGTATGTAAACGGATTATGACGCATGCGCAAAGATCTTTTAAATAGGGCAATAGTTGGTGTTTGGTTCAAGCTGGGAAGCTGTGTAATTTATCTGAAACCATTTTACAAAGAGTGTACATGCAATCTAATTATAAATTTATCACAAAAATCCAAATATGTGAGCCTTTCTCACAGCATAAATAGGCAACAACTGTACACTGAAAAACCGATTTATTTGATAATACCAATTTTGTTGACTAAGTTAACTAAATATTGAGTTAAATATGGGCAAACAAATATTTGGTTAATTCAAATTATTTGTTCATTTAACCCTATATTTATTTGAAATAACGAAGTATTTTTTATCCTGAACAAATTGGTGTGTAGAAGATTCCTTAAATTGCAGGTACTTTCCAGACCAGCACTGCCACCAAAATTGAAAAGTAATAATTCATTTCAGTTTAGAAACATCTTTCGATTCATTGTTGCAAATTAAAAATGTATTTAAAATTGATATATTTTTTTTTGTTTCTGCTTGAGAGTGAATTACCTTCTTATCGTTTTTTTTCTTTATTGTAACAACCGTTGCTAATGGATATGCTCTTTATTATTATAAGCAGCTCACTATAAAATCACTTTCTTTCTTATCCTAATTGAAAGATGTATAAATATACGCAATGCTTCACTCTGCTACAATGTTTCAAATATTAACTACGGCACTTAAAATCACTCGCAAATAGAAAGGCAATACAGGAAGTAATTAAACAAGCGTGCGATTGCAAATCGCGCCAGTCGCTCTATCACTGACATCGAATAATATAATGAATGACAAATTATGCTCGCAACTTAACAGACAACCAACAACCGCCGCCACATCCTAACTAACTTATAGCTTGTACGTTACTCGTTTTAATTTTTATCCAAACCAAAATTACAACGTTCAAAGAACATCCAGCAGCCACTATGCAGTTAATTACCTCCAATTTCATAAATTATTTCGCCCATTTAACCGTACTCCCAGCTGAATAGATCAAAGCGGAAAGCACGGAGCATAAAAATTAAAGTCCTGTCTGTATTTACTATACGTGAACACGAGCGAGGGTCAACTATTTATTGACTCGGATGACTCGTTCACTACTCTCTCTCAGACGTTCATTAATAACCGAAAGGGAACAGACAGAGAGGGCCGGCTGCCAAATGGGATGAACGACGGCGACAGCAGTGGCAACACCATCGGCCAAAAGCAATAGCAGCACCAGTAGCAATACCAGCAACAACGACGGCGGGCAGCAGTAATATTATCGTGGAATTGAATCAGCGGCGTTGGCAGATACATACACAAGCGTAGACACAGACACATAGAGTCATTCTGTCGTTTACGAAGTGCGTGTCGTCAGTGCCTGGTTGGAGCTGCGCCACTATCGGCTTTGATGACGGAGCCAATTAATTGATGCGTTGGCATCTTTGATCATCTGTCTTACCAAAAAAGCATGCGCATTTATATGACGTGAACATGTTAAATACACGTGTGATAAATATATGTGATGATTAGATATACATATATATTGCTATGTTAGAAAATACTGGTTTTATTTAATTAAACAAGTAAAGTATTTCCAAATATAGAATAACAGTTTCAGTAACTGTGACAATCCAAATTGTTCAATATTGCTATGCTATATATATTAAATCATGTCAAGCAATAATAGGCATAAGTTTTACTTTGTGTACCATCTTTAGTAAATTAAATGCGAATCTAAGCCAATCGAAGCTACAGCACACTGAAATAGTAATTAAAAATTATTTACAAACAATTCTGAATTATGCATTGCTCGGTACGCAGTACTTGTAGTTTCGGTTGCATAAATAATTGGAGATTTGTGGAGCTTCAATTCACATTTAATTTGTTAAGGATTTGTTAAGGATGGTACATACCTACATATTTCTAAATCCAGTATGTATTGGGCTTATAGTTAATTTTGTGTCTATCGATGGTACAATCACTGAAATATTTTATTTTCCTTGGTATCAGTATTAATTATTAATGTAGTTCGTACTAAAAAAAAAATAGATAGGAATTTCTTCTCTAAATTGTTGTATTTACCAGTGGGTTAGAAATATATAGAAGAAACGTTAAGATTATTTATCATTATATACAGTGACCGGCATAAATATTGCAACATATGGGAATTTTTTTTCTTATTAAAATATTCCAATTTTTTTTGCGGGATAGGTACCCCAACTATGATAGTAACCTCAAAATTTATTTTAATTTATTTGTTGTATAGATGATAAATTTCCATTCCGAATTACATGCCTATTTTTATTAGTTATTGTCTATTTAAATGCATGTATCTATTTAGGATTACATATTTCGCTAAAATTAAGTAAGCACATACCTTATTATTAATCATTTACTTTTATTGAGTTTCATAGACATTAAACTATTTTTATTTTACCTACTATTTATTATTCCTTGTTCTCTAATTTCAAAACCTACTTTAATACCTTCGGAGCGCGCATGTAGTGTTATGAGTTATTAGTTTTAGACTAACGGTTTCCACTTTAATGCAGAAAACAAAAAAGTGTTACAATTTTCAATAGAAGTAATGTTTATTAAGTGGTTTAAAATAAAATTATTTGTAAAATTTTATTTATTACTTCTAGATACAGTCCCTTGCAACAACAACTGTTATACCAAAAACGTACTTTTTAAATTGTTTGAGTAACAGTCAGATTTAGAAATACTACTGTAGTTGAGCTGTTAATAACGAAAAAGAAATGAAATATGTAATTCGATTAAGCAATATTTGGAAAGTTGTGATTTTTTAAATTTTTAAAGTATCTACAAAAATTTGTATGCGGCCTCAGAATTGAATTCTAAGCAACTTTTTCAAATAACTTTTTTTAGATATCATGTCACTAACCTCACTTTTTGGAAATTCACAGCATATTTTTTTAATTTACCGCCATACTAGTGGGCACGTGACGTGTGTTAAAACAGATTTTGGGGTTTTTAGACATGCACAACCTATCCCCAAAAAAAAGTTTTAATATATTTTAATAATAAAAAAATTTCCCATATGATGCAATATTTATGCCGGTCACTGTATATTTATATATAGGAAATTTTCTGGATTAACTTACCTTCTTTCGAGGATTGTGAGCGTTTGTTGTTTGAGTGCAATGATACAGATACAAGGACCCCATGTTCCTGATGCTGTTATTTAAGTTCCTATTTATATTAAGTACCTACAAATATTATCCTGAGACAATAATAGTACAAATGAGGTAGAATTGATATGTCTGATATATTATTTAAGTGTTTAGTAAATAGTAGTGATTTATTTTCGTTTCCGATAGATTTTTGCTCATATTGTTTGTGTTTTTGGTTCTAGCCGAATTAATACATTATTGAATATTAAATAGAAAATGAAATTTATATAGTATTTTATTTACCTTCATTTCGCTTTCTCAATCTATGATTAACAGAAATATACAAAACAATTCATTAAAATGTAATAAATTTATGATTTAAACTGTATAATTTGGATTGATTCTCCAAGACAGTCAATATAATATAATATAGTATAAAATCACGAAGTTATTTTTTTTAAAGAATTGTTTTGTATATTTCAGTTAATCATAGATTGACAAAGCGTGTGTATACAAAAGCGTCACGGCAATAAAATACTAATAAAATTTCATTTTTATTTAATAGTCAATACAAGAGTTCCGTTAAAATCGAGAAAACACAAACAATATAATTAAGTGGTAAGGAAACTGAAAAATAAACTTAAAAAAATTAAATAAACTAAGAACAACGAGAAAAAGTAGCAAATGATAAGGAATTCATCTATATAAATATATATACAGAATAAACATATATAAATGCTTTGATGTTACTCAGCTTCCTAATGAAATCTAGAATTTAGGAAATTATACACCTTAATGCCAGGAATAGGGTTATTCTCAAATATTATACCTCTATGTTTAAGAATATACAAGTCATCTAGTAAACCAGTCATATTATGGTGTCTTTTTTAATATATCAACAAGTTTGTTCTGCATATATATGAAACAATTTTTTGACAAAAACCCCTTTAGCTTTTGACTGTTTAATGTCAGATGAAACCGTAGAATCCAGACAAACATATTTTGCTAATTGCAGTAAATGTGGTGCCACATTAAAAGAGAGGCTATGTTTATAGATAAGTTCATAGGAGTGGCAGCCTATATCTTATAAACGATTAAAAATGACCCTCAATGTGAAGTATCATCATACTTGAAAAAGATCAGAGAATTTATTTCTATTAAAAAAAAATATGTCATTTGATTAGACATAAAGTATATTGTAATAACTTATGCTGAATAAGACCTACCTTAACATATTTCGATATGAAATATAAAATTGTAGGTATAAATTGACAAATCTTCGCAAATAATTTGAGTTTAACAACCTAACACTCTCATTCATTATCATTTCAGCTAGTTCAGTATATATACGCGAATGCGTAATATGCAATTATCGCCTAGGGGCACTGAAGCGCTTTAAAGAAGCGAAACACGACGTGTCTGTCCATTGCGATAATTGTGAATACAATTTCTCTGGATGTTACCAATTAATTAGCGCAACAGCGCAATTGTAGCGGCTTAAGGTCAACCTACCTTAACATGTTTTGAGATGAAATACGAAATTGTAGGTATAAATTGACAAGTCATACATGACGCGAGCATACAGTAGAACAAATGAATATACTTGAGTATCCGTAAAGTAGAATGAAGTTTAAGAAAAACTTTAAACATTTAGATAGTTAACATTCATTAAATACTTTTAATATGTGAGAGTTTATTTTCACATTACTTTCCGGCGCGTTTATTCTAAAAGAAAAACTTTTAATCATAGCTAGTCAGACAATTCTAAATGTTTCGCTTTTGTGTTGTGAGAAAAGTGTACATCTTTTGGAATTAAAGAAAGAACAGTTATTTAATCAAAGATAATCAAAAATTATAAAAATGGTAATTTTTGCATCGTTTCTCACCCCCTAAGCAGGCAGGCATTTTATGCAATTTAGCGACCTATAAACAAAATTTGTACAAATATGTATAAGGACCACTTAACTTGTTACCTCAAAACGTTAACGTTTTACACATTCTAATGTAATGTCAGGCGTAGAAAATCTCAAAAAATGGCCATTGTTTCATAATGTAGAAAAGTATATCCGTGAATTCTAGGATTTACATTATGGTGGTGCCAAAATATACAATGTGCGATAAACAGTTATGCTGGCACAAATCGGACTACACATTGGTGGTGGTGCAGCTGATGCGTTATCTACCTCTAAAGATTATTTTAATTATGCGTGTGTTACATCCGTAGATGTTGAACGGTCTTTTTCAAAATATAAGCATATTTTATCATCGCAATGAAAGCGGTTTAGTGAGAGAAATCTTGAAACACTTAATACTACAAGCTTTTCAGCAATCCTATACCATTTCTGCTACATAAATAAGGTAAGGGTCTTATACATACAGCGGACAAAAGTTAAGCAACTCTGCGAAATATGTGAGCTTACTGTGAATAGCCAAGTAGTAAAAGGAATCTCACGACTATAATATCAATTTTAACAGATCGTATCCTTACAAAGAGAAAAACACGTATTTGATGTTGCATGCTTTAATTTAAATAATATATTTCTTTTGTAGTAAATAACGTACAATTTATGTGACTAAAGCTAAGCAACTATATATTTCTTTCTAACCAAAAAGAAATTTTAAACTTATTTATATAAATATTAGTATTTTGTGGCATATCCCTTGTTTTTGATAACAGCTGCGCACCGTCGAGGCATATATTCTATCAAATTGTGCAGAATTTGCAGATCAATTTGTTGCCATTCCGTTGATAATGCCTTAAAAAATTCAGCGGCGTGGTTATAACTTTTGTTGTTTCGTAGTCTTCGGTTTACAATCTCCCACAAATTCTCAATAGGGTTGAGATCGGAAGATTGACTTGGCCAAGAAATAACACTAACTCCTTGCTCAGTTAACCACTCCTTAACGACCCTAGCACTGTGCTTGGGGTCGTTATCGTGCTGAAAATGCCATCGAAGTGGCATACTCCATTCAGCCAATGGCAACATTATGCCTTCTAATATATTTCTATACATAAATCTATCCATAATGCCATTGATGCGATGTAGGGAGCCCATCCCACTACCAGAAAAACACCCCCACACCATCACATTACCACGTCCGTGCTTTACAGTTTTCTGGCAATATTTTGGATTGAATCTCTCTCATATGGGACGCCGTACATAAGAAATTCTGTCAGTGCTATACATACTAAATTTTGATTCGTCGCTAAATAGGACTGTTTTTCACTGCTGTATAGACCATGGGGCGTGCTCCTTCGCAAAACCCAGTCTTGCTGCTCTCTGTTTTTGTGATAACAAAGGTTTTCGCGCTGGTCTTCGGCTATGAAATCCATCCTCCACTAGAAGGATTCGTACTTAAAGAAGTTTTTATTTCTTGAGCAGTTGTCCATGGATTTATCTTGCACTGACGAAGGATTAATTTGTCATATCTATCACTTTTTTCGCGGTCGTCCAGAGCGAGCTTTAGTGACCACTGTACCTCTAACTTCATATCTTTGTATCATTCGTGATACTATCGACTTGTGTATATTAAAATGTTTACTTAAAGTTGTTTGTGACACTACTTTTTCGTATTGCTCAACGATTTTCAGTTTTAAATCCATTGAATACACTTTTCGTGGCATAGTCGCTAGGAATATTTACAAATTTGTCACGCACGTAGTCAACCCTATCGCATACTAAAGAATGAATCAGCACACAAGCATAAAATACATAGATAGGAACTTCCCAGAAATGCAACACATGAGGTTGCTTAACTTTTGTCACCTAAATTTTCGCTTCCATTTAGAATAATCAGTTTATGATTAGAAAATGTAAGACTTCATATGAAATTAATAAACGTTGAAATATACAAAATGATATCATTGTATATTGTATAAAATATAAATTTTGATATCTTTTTTGATTATCTAAAACTAACTTTTGCCTGCTACTGTATGTGCATAATATTTATAGTTATATAAGTAAATAATTTTGCTCTTTCCCGACACTGTACTGTACACTTGTGTTAAACGTTAGTGTCGCATACAAATTTTTGTATATACGTTCTATCTTCACTGAATTGATGGTGTGATGTGTGGTATAATTTTGCATAAAAATTTATATTTTTTAAGATTTGCACTTCCAAAGTTGAATATTTCAACATATTAGAGACTAGACTGTTACTATTACTTTAAAGAAATACTGACTTTCTTATTACTTAATTACTTTAATATTAATCCACCAGCAAACTAAAAAGCCTTATAACTACTTTAAAAACTTAGTTGCTGATGCTTTCTCTTTTCGTACCTTGCGATTTTTATATGTATATGTATATAAATCCTATCAAAGATTGTTAGTTAAATTTTAACGTTCAATAATTATAGTAGGTTGCACCATGTATTTCCCAGATTTTTTTTAATATTGTTTTATGTTGTATTAAAAATACCATTGTGCTACAATACTACATTATAATCTCTTTTTAAACCTAACAACTTAACAATGAAAACTGTAAAATCATTCTTGAATACGTTTCACGTGTAATTTAACTGTGTACCTACAATGTGAATTTGAATTATAAATTATTGCAGCATTATTTTGGCACGCGACGGAATTCAATTTCATAAACGAAATGCCGCTCTAATAAATTAAATTCCAAAAATTCTTTGATTTTGCACCGATTCCCCGTACTATAGGATGTTTATGACACATATATTCAATACGAACCATACATGAAAGAGTTTATTAAAAATTCCTTCTTTATTAGCTGAAACAATTTTGTTTTCATTAAGTTATTCCCAATAAAAATTTATTATACAATATGTGTTGTAATTTGTATGTATGTTCTATATATAATATACATACAGACATGATTTCGTTGGTCATTCAGTTTTCTTAATTGTTGGTACTTGGATGTCTTGAATAAACTAATTTAATTTAAAACGAAATATGTATACCTGGCGTTTGCAAAATAAGGAGGAAGGCTTGACAGGATGTTACAATATGATAAACCAAACAAAAAAGTCTTAATAAACTTTTCTATCATTCGCAACATTGCTGAGAAAAAAGATAAACAACTTAATGTTATCTCACTATGTATACCTGGCGTTTGCAAAATAAGGAGGAAGGCTTGACAGGATGTTACAATATGATAAACCAAACAAAAAAGTCTTAATAAACTTTTCTATCATTCGCAACATTGCTGAGAAAAAAGATAAACAACTTAATGTTATCTCACTATCACAGCGTTTGGAATTCATAACGACTGTTGAAAACGAGGCCATTGTGAATACTTGTTATAAAATGAACATATATATTTGAATCTGAAGCCTCGTAACAGAGAGAAAAGTGTACTTATATTGTAAAATTTTTTTTGATAAGGATGTTGGAGAGTTGCAAAAAAGTTTGTTAATACTTGTTTATTTTGAAATTTTGTCTCCTTGATAATATTTGAGAGGTTAGATGCACAATAGCTTAGGTGCATTATTTATGGTTATGAGCTAATAAGATTTTAGAGCAATTTTTGCTCTGCAAGCAATTGTGCCCCTAAGACCGTACACGTATTTTACTTTTAGAAGTAATATTTCTGTTTTTTCTGTAATTTTTCGAAGGCTTTTTCATGTAGCCTGAAATATTCACAGCAAAATATCGAAATGTGGATAACTTTTCCAGAAACGCTTGATTTTAATTTTGTAGCCTTATATTTATTTAGTAGAATTCATATAAGTAAATAAGAAGAATGTATGTATTCATCACTTTGGCTTTGTGAATGTGCATTATCCAGTTAATTCAAAATTCCCTAGTGGCTCTTTGCATTTTAATTATATCTCGCCTTAATCAATAAGTAATCTCTTGCATCATCATTTTTATCCCTTCATAATTTCTTAGCGGCCATCTTATGAAATACCCATAATATAGTGACTCACTGTAGTGAATGGCTCTCATTTAGTACTACTTAACATTTACTTGTAACACTGCATTTTAATTACCACAATTTTAATTTTAGCATTTTAAGAATCATTTTATATACACCAATTTTATAGCTATAATTTTATGTAACAAAAATAAATTTATGTGTGTATATTTTGGGTTAGTCATCAATTTATGTCAGTGCACACTCACGCATTAGGTATCTATATTTTCGCAATATGACAACATGTGTATCCGCATAAGTAATATAAAATCGCCAAACGTCCTGGCTTAGTTTTGATCTAGACGTAAGCGGAGAGTTTTATTTTTTAATGATCGGTCGTTAGCCCATGCCAAATCATTTGCAGTTTACGTCATTCGGAAGATGATATGCGGTGTGTAAATGGAGAAACACGAAGCTAAAGACATTAAATAGGCATTCAAACATCTACAAAATTATTAAAGTAAAAGTAGTTCTAAAGCCATCGCTAATAAGAGAAAGGTATTTCTTGTTATCCATGCCTTTCTTAAAGATTTCATTATAATAATTTATATTTTGACTGACTGAACTTCTAATTATATCGCAGAGACGTAAAGATTGGGTGATAATGAAGTTTAAAGGCAAATAAATGTTTTATCTGTTTTAGGAATAAATTTATTATGTTCGTTATTATTACTCATGCTTTATTTAAATGACAATCATAATTTAATAGGGGGAGATAAAGAAAATACATACTAAAGTCGTGTTATGATTTTGACAACAAATTAACCAAATTACTTTGAAGTAGCATCGCATACTAGCAGATTTTCAAGATTTCTTTCAAATCGTTAGTGTAAATAGAATCGAAATGGAAATGGAAATTAACTTGTAGCAAATTCTGAAAATCTCATGTCCTCAGTGTCTCCATTGCTTTTTAACTCTTCGGAAGATTTTCAAAAAAAGAGTAAGTATGAAGTAACTAATGTCTAATGTGCTAGACAACCAAACAGTTCGTCTATTGCTAAAAACTTGCTTACTTGGAAAATTGTTTCTTTGCATTAGATAATAAAAATATATATCCGAATAAAAACCGAAAATAAATGCAAGTTTTATAAACGTGAAGGCTAATAAGCCTATGGTTTCAATAACGACAATGCACAAATTTTTAAGGGTTAACAAAGATGTCGACAGACATAATTATTGTTAGATATTGTTGCACTATACACTTCCTAACATTAGCGGGCATTTATGTACTAATATTACCCAACATTATTTAAGTATGTATATTGAGAGTTGTAAAAGTAGAAAATAAGTGTGATTTTTATAAATTTCATATAATAAACATTTTACAAAACACTATATTTCTGATAACAAATACAACCAGGTTTAATTAAAGGTATAGAACGTATTAAAAAAAACATACATTTATATCCATCATAACTTATATCAGACATTCTTCATAATTTACACAAGACAGGTACCAAATGGGCAATAACGAATAGATGCTTTTCATAGTCATAGATTAATCTACAAAAGAAAAATATAATACAAACTAAAATTTTAAGATATTTTCTTAATGTACCCACACAAGTTTAAAGCGTAGTTATTCCTTAAATTTGCATTGAACCAATGACAATATTCCATACGTTTTCCAAAATTTAGTGATAATAGTTGCTGTCCGACAAAATTTTTATACGGATGATAATGATGAGTTCCTGTTTTATTACTCTTTGAACTGATCCATAAGATAAAGCTACAAAAAAATTCATATTACTTTTTATTACACCATTGTATGTGTATCTATATCAGTTTGTTGTGCTACTTGTGGTAATGGTTTTTCAGGACTGAGATTTAAACATATACATCAGATTTTCAGTTAGAGAAAGCGATTAAGTGATTTTCCCTTGACAGCACTTGCGGTTTATCTAAATGAATGAACAATTAATATGTGGAAGGATAGTTTCATTAAAAAATTTCCCTCGGCAAATTTATTTTTATAAATTCTAAAGCATTAATGAGTATTTTTACTGTTCATCACCACCTTTAAGCTTTTCGAAAATATGCCTCCAAAATAAGTATACCTTACCCCAGTGTAAACGGCAGTTTGCAAAAAAAAAAACAGGTTGGAACTTGAAAAAGGATAAACCTAACGACAAAAACAGCAATAAGCAGAATTTATACATGAAATGCTCGCCTATGTAGGAAATACGTCAATTTTGACAGTAAAATATTAAAAAACGCTGTACTATTAATTTCATAATAATATAATAATAATAATAATTCTCGATCTCACCTTATTTGATTTGAAACCGTCAATGGCCAAATATATGGAATCGACCGGTTTTTAAAGTCACAATGATATATTGATAAAATTTCTATCAAGTCATAATTTTGTTTAGACACAAAAGACCATAAGAGCGTTATTGATTGATGACATAAATAATGTTGCAAAGATTAAAAGAAATATGTGAATACACGGAAAAAATAATTTGTTCAGGACAACAAAATAATTTCAAAAAAACTTTATCATGAAAATTTAGTTAATCCAACAAAATATTTCATTATTTAAAATAAATAAAGGGTTAAATGAACAAATAATTTGATTGAATTAACCAAATTTGCCCATATTTATCTCAATATTTAGTTAACTAAAACATAATTTAGTATTATCAAATAAATCGGTTTTTCAGTGTAGTAATATTTATCTATTTAGATGCCACCTTTATGAGATGGATTATCAAAATAAGTAATATACCTTATACTTACTGAAGGCACAAAACTGGATGTAATTAAAACTAAAATAACCAATGGATAACATTTTTTTTTTTTTGATAAATAAACAAAAAACAACTTCTAAATGCAGGATAGCTACATATAAATAAAATGCTAACTAAGTACTCCATATAAATTTCTAACTGCCTATGCGAAGTGTCCAGAGTACTAATTGTGGCTAATTAGTAGCTGCTCTTATGTTGATCTTATTCAAGAGACCAATTATAAATTGGAAAAACTTTGAAATGAATCAAATTTTGGGGACTGTCATGCTACTACCAATACCACGGTAATGGGAATGCGCGCAGGTAGGAATGAAAGAATGAATATGTTCTAATGAATATCTACATAACACAGCACACGCTACAGTGAAACTAACTTCTGTGGCGACCAAGGTCGCAGCAGTGATTAGCAAACAAGCCGCGAGTGCAAGGCTGAGGTTATATGCGCCTAACCTTTCCCAATACCTCGCTGTACTAAACACCGAACACCAACAGAACCACGAACGTTTCATTTTTATGTAACTGAATTATAAGTTGCCAATCATTAACCTTGTTTTTTTTTTTATCAGTCTTTTCGCTCGTTAATTATACAATAGTAGTACGTATAGTAACCACTAACCACGCGGCGTGTTTTTCACTCCAGAAATAGCTTTTATGGAGTTTAAATTAAACATGTATAGGTACACTTCCGACGACGGCATTGGTTTATTTTTAATTTATTTATGCTCTGTGTATTTTCCCATATGGATAGGGACATTGATGGTCGAGTACTTTTTCTGATGTATCTTTTTTCTATACATAGTATTTAAATATATAGTAATCGTAAAATTACGTTCACCTTGGGGAGAGCTACTAATAGGATAAATGTTAAATAACAAAATAGCTCGCTGATTAATTTATCCGTCATATGGTCGTACCTTGAATGTGACGCAATTCATTTATGAAATATTCAAGAACAATTCCAGTAAGCCGAACATTTTTGCTGATTATAGTAGCGTTTATGCATCGATTGATTATATACATTTGAAAACTTGACTATTATATTATAATACTAACTATATAATAATAGATTCGTGGAATTATAATTATAATAATAATTATAATTCCATTAATAATAAACCTTAAGCATTTACTTTAATTTATTTTATTTCTTCACAGAATTAGATAAAAATAACAGATATTATGACATTATTTTGAAGCCGCACCAGAAACGTTTGATAAAAAGAACAGTGGCGGCTGGTACTAAAGAGCACAAGGGCACGTGCCCACCCAATCACCAAGATAAACACAGAAAGAAATTCGCATGTAATTCCGTGCATTATTTTATTTTACTATTTTTAGGTATTTTTATAACGATGGTATCAAAGTTTCCTTCCGCACTACAGACACTAGCACATATGCAACGCTCAAAACTATGTTCGGGGGCACTATTTCCGATGTACCTATTTCGAGTATGAATCGGACGGCTCCGTTTGTCTTCACCTTATGCGCTTATGCGGTCGCATTGGGGCACGCGATTTCGTGTCTCCAATTAACGTTTTGCATTCATTGCGACTGCATTGATTTCAGCGCGTACCACGCATGTGTGATTTCAAAGGTTTGAAGTGACGTTTATTATTAATGGTAGCGGTTAATTGTGTGCAAAATCTTTTAAAAAACCCGCTATCATTTGAGGAAAAACTTTTAATTAAGAAAAAGGGAGGACCTATTCCTGATCTTCAAATAAACTACGCTTCCAGAAGTAAAACTCAAACTAACAATAGAGGATTCAATAAAAATATATATGAAAAATATGAGTGGATATGCGCATGTTCACTAACAAATGAATTATTTTGCTTTATCTGCTTAATTTTTAAGAAAGAGGTTAGTGCGTGGAATAAACAATGGTTGAATAATTTAAAGCATATCGCAGAGAGAGCAAAAAAACACGAAAATTCCGTTTCTCACATGAATGCATGCGTGGATTTTAGTGTTCTAGGCAAAGTGGCCATACGTGAACAGTTAGACAGTACTTATTTGCGACATAAAATTAAGTACAACGAAGATGTGGAAAAAATGGTCATATTTTACGCCGATTAATGATGTGTATAAAATTTTGCCAAATTCTCCTAGATTTTATGTACAAAAAAGACGTAGGTTTTTATTTTGTATGTTTGATAGTCCATAATTAGGTGTGTAGTAATAGATAAATAAATTAAATTCGAAAGTATACTTCCTAATTCTTTTATTAATATACTATAGGATCAAGTTGTTTTGGCTACTAGTTTCCACATATGGAAGTAATCGTCTTCTTCAAGCCTCAACATGATCCTATAATAGTTGACTGTTGTGGCCGTGCATTTCTCTTCCCGCAACGTCCGATCAGCGAATCATATAACTATAATCCAATTTTAATACACTGTTTGCTAGGTTTTTTAATCCGTTAACTGTTATGGGATCAAGCTGAGGCCTGACTACCATATATAGAAACTAGTAGTCAAAACAATTTGATCCTATAGTATATTAATGAAACAATTAGGAAGTGCACTTTCGAATTTAATTTATTTATCTATTTTCATTTTATGCCCACCCTCTTTCATAACTCACGAGCCGCCACTGAAAAAGAATACTGCATACAACTTGTAATAGATAAATCGGATTGTCGGGATGTAGGTGTCCCGCAAGGTTTTGTGTTGGGTCCTGTACTGTTTTTACTTCACTCTAATGATTTAAGTATTAAAATCTCGGATGCCTTTTTGATTATGTACGCAGGCGATAACACATTTTTCATCGCAATTAGTGACGGAGTAATTAAGGCGGATGGTTTGTACTTTTTTTTTCACGATAATTGTCATAGATGCACTACTATATTTTATTTTCATTCTTGATTACTTCATTCCGTTTTTTTTTATTTTACCTAACACAAGGAAAATGTATTTTTAAAATTCATAGCTTTTTAATAAACATTCCCTAAATCATTTCCACCATCCCACCACTTAACACTAGACTTTCAAAAGCAAATAAATCATCCACAACTCATTAACTGAATGTACTTTCAGTTATGTTAACGGTAGAGAAACAGATGTATACGCGCAGCCAGCAACTTCGATGTTAGTTTTGTTCTTGGAGTTTACACAGACAAACGCCCTTTCAAGAATCGATTTGGAGAATGTTTCACATGTACGTGTAAATTTATGTTTGGACAATCTAGACGGATATGTCGCACTACGTTTCAGACAAACAGACGGAGCCGTTTAAATAGAAAGATTAGACAGCCGCGCTTTTACCGTTTCCCCTAACCTAAGTTGAATACGAAACGAATTTAAAGTAAACTTTAATGTTATCCTCTTTCCAAAATGTTTTTCGGAGTATTAGTTTCGACGACATGTGCACGCATTTGTGTTACCGTCTGTTTGTCATAATATACATACTGTATATTATTATATTATAATAATATTGGTTTATATCTTAGCGTTCAACCTGGTATTATCGGTTGTTACCTGAGAAATACTGAACCTCCTCAAAGAATGAGAGACAGCTATCAAATACATGCAGAAAATACAAAGAAACGCAGAAAACATGCCAGTCGAATCAACAATGGACTTGGAAGAAATATGGCAAGTATTTAAAACTACCATCTTAAACTCTGCCGGGGAAGCATGTGGAACAATCAAGATTAACATAAAGCAGAAACAGACACATTGGTGGAATAACCAAATAAAAAAGGAGGTTAAGACAAAAAAAGAAAAATGGAGACAGCTATCAGATACAGGCAGAAAACACAAAGAAACGCAAAAGACATGCCAGTCGAACCAACAATGGACTTGGAAGAAATATGGCAAGTATTTAAAACTACCATCTTAAACTCTGCCGGGGAAGCATGTGGAACAATCAAGATTAACATAAAGCAGAAACAGACACATTGGTGGAATAACCAAATAAAAAAGGAGGTTAAGACAAAAAAAGAAAAATGGAGACAGCTATCAGATACAGGCAGAAAACACAAAGAAACGCAAAAGACATGCCAGTCGAACCAACAATGGACTTGGAAGAAATATGGCAAGTATTTAAAACTACCATCTTAAACTCTGCCAGGGAAGCATGTGGAATAATCAAGATTAACAGAAAGCAGAAACAGACAAATTGGTGGAATGACCAAATAAAAATCGAGGTTAAAACAAAAAAAAAGAAAAATGGAAAGCTTACCTAAGTTCTAAAAAGTATGAAGAATATAAAATACAAAGAAAGAAAGGAAAAGACCTCGTAACAGAAGGAAAAATGAAGAACTGGGAGAAATTTGGGATAAAAATGGAAAACGACTATAAGTTAAACCAAAAGTTATTCTTTAAGACGCTAAAAAACTTAAGAAGGCTAAAAGATTTTCAAGAAGTCGAACAAATTAAAGATACACAAGGGGACTTACTAACAGATGCAAACGTTATAATCAATAGATAGAGAACGTATTTTGAAAACTTACTAACTTCTGATGAACAGAAGACAGCGAAGAGGCATCAGACTTACAACCAGCGGAAGTAATATGAAGTCAAGGATGCAGTTGCATCGTTAAAAATGACAAGGCAAATACATATGTAACAGAGCCTGGAAAGGGGGGAAAATACCTAAAAACTGAGAAGTGGGGATTATTCTACCTATTGACAAGCGAGATTGTGGAAACTATCGTGGAATAACTCTACTCATGTCAGTGTGCCCTCGAACAGCTTTATATAAGTATTTTACTTATTTTTATAATGTTTTTGTGTATATACGTTTGCTACAATTTTCAAAAATAATATCGTTATATAAATTGAGACGTCAGCTTAATGTTTTATTTTTAAAGTTTGCTATAACTTGCTTCTTCCTTGAACATACTTTAAGAACTTGAATCTATACACAATAGTATTTTTTTGTTTTCTGCAAATCAATAATTTTGGACTTTATAATATATTTTCTTACCGATTTTCTGAAGTTTGATCTAAAGAAGTTTAGTATATAAGTTTTTACTAGGGTAACTACGGTACTACCTACAACACCTGTGCGTAATTATACGTACGGGTATAACACACCGTCATATAAATACTCCTCGAAAACGTATACGTATTGCTGTGTACTGATTGAATTAATTGAAAATCCTAAATGAATTTTAAAATGACAAAGAAAAATAAAAATTGCTAGCTCAACGGAAAAGAGTTTTTAATTTGAACAAAAGAACTATAAATCTCAGAGTTACCCTCGCGAATTGAAACTTGAATCTAACCGCGAAAAGTAAATTGTGAGTGAATGAAAACAGACTTTCTTAAATACCGAAAAATTTGAAAAGGTTTAAAATTAAAAATAAAAGAACAGAATTTTTAACCCAATGACGTTAATTAACAATCAATTTATTTCAACAACGGGTTAAATTACAGATGTGCAGAAAAAACCTTGAACTGAAGGTTCTGGCTAAAATAAAACACTGCACTTGACTCTAAATTAAAATAGGACAATGCTATTTCCTATGCAAAGCCAAAGTTTTGTTTGTTCAGGAAGGTTATCCAAAATGCACAACCTTTGAATTTTTATCCACGTGATTTCAGAAATTAAAATAAACTCTTCAGGCAAAACGAGAGAAAAAACTAAAAGATGTCTTCCTAAACAAAAAAAAAATAATTGATCTTATATCTATAAAGTGCACCCTTCAATACATTAACAATTATTGAACAAAAAGGAAATCTTTGATCGACTTAAATAATTACCAGAATTAAAATGAAATTTTACAATAATCAAATGGATTACCAAAATGGAACAAAGATTTTAAAAATACGTCTACCTCACGTCAATAGCGAACAAGAGAGCCTAAACAAAACTCTACAATAGTTTTTCTTACAAAAATCCCTCTCTCAAAATCGTACAACGCAGACGTATAAACAATACGCCAATATTCAATGCGGATTCTAGCATTAAATCTACACAAACAAACAATAGACATTTGAATGAATGGATTAATTAAAAAAACTTAACACTAAATAAATTAAAATGATTCAATAAACTCTTTAACGAAATTTATCTAACCCAAAATAAATTAAAATATTTGTAAAAAATTCTCGGTAATTGAAAAACAGCTGTTTTAGCAAAGAACACAACCATATACAAGCAACTATGCAACTTAAAATACACTCTGCGAAATGGGTTGTCTAACCACAGCATCATGTATGTTACGTACTTATAACTTGCACGATGCCGTCGTTGCTCAGGCAAGTCTCTAGATGTCTAGATTGTATGATGTATTTAATTCAAGTTTCAATTGAATTTATTTTTGTACAAAAACTGTGATTTGGAGCACTATCGGCAATTAATGTTATCAGTTGCTAGTTATGAAACATATGCACTATATTTTTGACTCAATCGAATTGACCGGCCACCGTCCGGACCGATTAATCGCCGTGACCGGTTAACCGCCGTGACCAGTTAACCTTCGCGATCGCTTAACCGTCGCAAACGACCAACCGCCGCGCTATGAACACCAGACAACCGGTTATCCAGTTAAAATGCACAGCACTAGTTACAACGTAATACGCACATGTGGACCTGACTTAATTTTATCTGTTACTTTGTAGGAATAAATATTTCCGATCATAATTATTGTAATTGTGTAGTCGTCTTCCTATAATAATTAATTGCTTGATGCAATTTAATTAAGACTTGACAGATATAATCCCACGAAGCGTCGATAAATACCCTTTGTCCCTCAATACAAGAATTATAAGTGTGTTTTTTTAACACACAATACGTATATTCTGTAGATAAAAAGCAGTAGATTTACCGGCGACGGATACGTTTATCACAGAAAAGCACGTTGAGTGTTAAAACGTAGGGGTGGTGACGGAAGAAGACAGCGCGTCTCCGCGAGTAGTATCATGGAGATGGCGACCGCCGACGGCGGCGACGCAGACGCTCAGCGTGGGCGTTACTCCTCCGCTTGATTCATGAACGAGCCTAGTTTTACTAGCTCACCCTCGATGCTCATCCCTGCGGAAGGGCGGACGGGTCGCCCTGCTCTACCTCACTACAATGGTGGAGGAAGAGGCAGTGGCGGGCACTCGAACCAGAATCGATCCTCTCGGCCTCCTTTCTAGCTCGTAACAACCCCCGGTTTGCTCTAGGTCACTGGGTCCCTACCAAATCGCTTACCTCCATTTTGACCATGAACGACGTCACGTTGTTCCGTGTATGACTGACACCACATGTTCCGACACGAAATTACTAACTCGCTTACTGTTTACTTAACTCTTCCCAACGTCATTCTTCAATGTAAAATGTAAATTGACTTACGAACGGGCGTGAACATGGGTAAACTATGTACCGTATCGCATTTGTGAAACCGGTTATATAATTATATTAATGAATTAATGTATTCAAGCTGTTTAGATAAATAGTAGGAGTAATTATCAAACTAAACGTCAATACAAGTTATAGCATTATAACAACAATATTTCCAGTTCTACACTGAGAAAAGTACTGGTTGTAATATCAATAATTTATTGAGAGAATTTTCGTCAACAGAACGAATGTGTCATTGTTTAATAATTAAAATATTATTTACAATCGTTGATTAAGCAATAACAAGATTCATTAATGAAATAAATTCCCTTTCATTATTATAAGAAATCATTTTACATTAATCCAGAGATACTATTTATTATGGTAACGACATTTTAATACATTCAATGAATATTTTTGTTAATAATATTAATATGAACGAATATGCATTGTTATTTTTACATACAATTTTCACAAAAATATTCACCAGATAAACGCAATAAAGTATTAAATGGTACCCTCTCCATTATTTTCATGGTTTGAAATTATTGCAAGAACGAACAGATAACATACCTAACATTGAAGTGCAGTTATTTATATTTCTATAATAACGTATTGCTGTGTACTGATAGAATTAAATGACAAAAGGAAATGAATAAGCAAAATAGAAAAACGAAAAATTAACTCTTTAAATTAAAATGAGAAAATTACAACTAAAATATGTCCTCCAGCACAAAAATAATAAATGATCTTATATCTACAACGTCAATATATTAACAAGTATTACAAAATGAATTCCTTGATGGACAAAATTTTTAAGGAATCAAATTTCAATATTAAATGAATTACAAAATAGCAACAATGATAGAAAAATACAAAAATACGTCTACTCACGTTAACAGTCGAACAAGGAACTGCCTGACAAAATTCTACAAACGCCAGTTCTTAACATACAACGAACAAACGCAAACGCACAATTCACCGACAAAATCTAGTAGAAAACGCATTGAATCAACCTTGCAAACGGTAGACATCTAAATGAATGAAATTAATTTAAAAAAACTTAACACTAAATAAATTAAATCAAACAATCAACTTTTTAACTAAATTTATACAAAAATAAAATCTAAATTTGTGAAAATTCTCTCGGTAAATTGATTAATGGCTGAACGGAGTAAACAAGATATAAAACTATGCAACTTAACATACAATCGGCAAAATGGTAGCCTAGACTACAGCAGCATGTTCACAGGTTCAATGAAAACGTTCACTATCAATCAAGTATCAAAAAAAGAAGTATTTGTGTTGAATCACGTGCCTCCACTGAGAAAGATACTGTAATACAAACAAACAACATTCATTGAGTGAATTTTTATCGACGGAACATAATGTGTCATTGTTGTGATGAAATATTATTTACAACTTTTGTTTAACTAATAACAAAATTCGTTAGTGAAATAAATTAGCTTTTATTACTCTAACACACTACTAATCATTACACATTAGTTGATGGATAATATTTGTTATGGTAACTATATTTTTTACAAATGCAATAAATAATTTTGAGTTTCTGAATATGAACGAATAATTTTTATGTGCAATTTCCATAAAATTATTCACAATATGAAGAATAAAGTTAAATAAACTTTCTGTTAGTAAAGTTTGCAATTATTGAAAAACGAACAGATAGCATACCTTAATGAAAAGTGTACGGCAGTTATTGAATTTCTCTTAGCAGGAGATCGGGAATAACCAGAAACACGACACTGAAAAATGTGTATTTACTTTTCGAAGAATGTTAAAGACGCTTGGTAGGTAGAAACTCACATTTCTATTTCCTTTTCTACATGTACGGTGATTCCTCCACAAGAGACCATGAAAAAGGAGATGGTGGCATTTTCTTTTGATGTTTTCAATCAATCTTTATCAATTTGTTTTTTATTTTTTATTGGAATTCAATAAAATAGACTGACGCTTACCACAGTTAATTTAGTTGATGAAAGTATATTTCAACAATGAATTAAGTTCATTATTTAATTAGAGTTTATCATAGAAACTAACTAATTTATTAGATTATGACTGACAACTTTAAATCAAAATTTGCGATAGAATATCGCAAATCTGTCATTTTTTGATGATTTCTTCATTCTTTACTAGAGTTTACACATAAAATTAATACTAGGTCATTCAGTAAACTAAATTGAAAGAGAAATTATATTTACGCTAAATAATTACATTTCATTCTAAACTGCGGTTTAGAAGGTTTAAGTACACAACAAGCCACATATAAGCATACATGGATTCATAACAATTGAAGTATTTCTCTATTTAGTAATGTCAACGAAGGCTACATTTTCTTTATTTTCTAGTAGGCCTGAAATGTGTTTGAAACCTAAAACCGGTTGCTATTAAGTATTATATTTTAATAGTACTACTGTGAGATATTGGAGCTGCTTGTGTTTTATTTCCATTACTAGAATGTTTAATTAGTGTCAAGAATGTGAAAATACTTAACTGTGCAAAAAGCGAAATGAGCTGACATATGAAAATTTTTCATAAATAAAGTTATTTTATGTTGGCTGTTGCCCCCTCTAATGAGAAACTAGGAAATTCCCACATGACGGATTCCGCTATCTGATATCTTTCTTGCCATAAGAAAAAAAAGATTATTTAATATACAAATTCTTCAAGTTATAAATATCGAGTTAAATATGGCAAACAATATTTGGTAATCAACCATTATTTGTGTTAGCCTTTATTTATTTGAAATAAAAAATTTTTGGATTAATAAATTTCATGAAAATTTTTGAAATATTTTGTTATCCAAAAAAGATTATTGGGGATAGTTGGCGACTAAGAAGTAGATTTTTTGAAAACTTGAAGCAGGAAAAGAAAAAAGCATTGGTAGTTTTGGGAAAAAACATTGTACTATGTTGTAATTTTTGTTTTATTTAAAAAAACAATTGTGCAGCTAAATATTCACTTTGAGCTTTCTTTATGCTATAAAAATTTTAAACGAATAATGCAATAGTATGCTGATTTCTCTTACAAAGTATACACAGAATGCATATGACCCTGATACCTTAATCACTTTATATGCCGGTAGTCCCGAAAAAACGATTAAATCTCATTTTTTGCTAAATTAGCAAAACTAATATTTACTGCTAAATCAAAACTAGAATACTTTCTCTGCCTAGTTCATTTTTTGATCTTCCATCGTACTTAATACAATAAATTTTGGGGCAATTGATGGGTGTTATTTAGTTTAAGACAGTCAACGTAATTTGTAAAAAAAACATTTATTAATTCAAAGACAAAAAATTTTCCTATGTCCGTACATTCTGGCGGTCTGTACATAATGTTTTGGTGTACCAAATACCTAGTGCATATTTTATCTTTCTCAGGTAATACTCTGTGTGATGATTTGAAAGACGCAAAACTAATTTCAAAATGAAAAGAAAAATTTATTAGCTAGCTCAACGGATAAAAATTAAAAGGGCGCAAAGAACACATAACCCAGAGTTACCCTCGAAAATTAAATTGAATATAACACGAAAAGTAAATGTGATGAAAAAATCTGACTTAATTAATACCAAAATGAAAAAGGTTAATTAAAATAAAGAAAGAATTTTAAACCAACGAAGATAATTAACAATCAAAATTATTTTAAATTTTGTTAAAAGGGAATAAATTTGCAGAAAAAAAAACCGAACTAAAGTTCTGGCCAAAAATAAAAACTGACTTGATTTTAAATCAATAGGCAATGCTTTTCCTATACAAGCAAAAGATTTGGTGTTCAGAAGATAAACAATATCTTTCAATTTCAAAACGTGGTGGTCAAATTCACAAACTAAATTAAGCGGCACAATTTCTAGAAAAACAAAGAAAAATTTAAATGCAAGCACAAAGCCTGCTACTCACCAACCCAGATATTAAAAAAATAAAAATGAATCAGCAAATAGAAAAAAAAAAAAAAATTAATCTTAACCTTAATGAGAAAATAAACTGAAATAAATCTTCCCGAACAAAAAAATAAATGATTTAATCTATGAGTGCACACATCATAATTTAAAATTAGTATAGCGATTCCTTATGGACAAAATTCTTAATATAAAACCGAAATTTACTAAATCAAAATGGATTCAAAATGCAACAGTGATTACAAATAATCTATCACGTTAAAGTCAACAAGGAACTGCCTGACAAAATTCCACAACGCAGCCGTACAACAAAACGAACAACGCAAACGCACAAATCACCGACAAAATCTAAAGAATAGGCGGTAAACAACTTTAGCGAACGCTAGACAACTTATTGAATTAATTTAAATAAAACTTTAATCACTAAATAATAAAACATCAATTACCTCTTTCTCAGTTAAAGAATCAACCAAAACGAACGAAAAAAAAGACAAATCTAAAGCAACCTAAAATAAAAATACACCTCGCTGAAACGCATGGAAAACTAAACTACAGCCAATACGTCAAAGAGTGAATCTTCATCCTAGTTTTTAATCACGAACCAAAGTAGAAAGTTGCAGCGACCAACAAATAAACTAATGACTAATAGTAGTCATTAGGTTGTTGTATATTGATACCAGGCCTATGAAATTAGTACCTATCTACGAAATAACTAAGAATCAATCTTCTTTCAGTTTATGTAATTTGCCCATCGTTTCAAAAAAAGAAGAGCTCCAAAATATATGTGTACAGACACTGATTTATTCTTCAGTTTGGGCAATAATTAGGACACTATGTAATCTTATAGGAATAAGGGGGAATTGCACTATTTGGTCTTGAAAGCTATTTGTCTTAACACAGAAAACAAGAGTTATTGTTAGGTAATTATCATTCTAAAATATCTTGATGTCAGAAGAGGTGTTGGCCAAAGGGATTCAATCCTCGCCCATTGTTTTTAAATTTATATAAATGACTTAGCACTTTACATAACTAATTCTGACAATATCTCTTTATGCTTATACATCACTCTTCTATTTAGAAGCACTAATTTTCTACTTAATGAAAATGTAAATGTTGTATACGCGAAATTGGGGCCAATGCTTTTTATAGACAATTTAATATATATCGGATCAAACCCAATGCCTACTCTGAAATTGTTTGAGATATAATATAATGACTTGCGTTAGAATAGAAAGAATCGGATTTATAAATAGGCAAAATTGCTTGGTGTTTTTTATGATGAAAACTTAAGGAGACTATCTATGGGAGATTAACCTTTCTAAGAACTTATCGAAATTGTTATGTCATTCATTTGAAAGAAATCTTGCATTGCTAATGCTAAAAATTTTAGTTTTCTAACATTCATGTAAAATGATATATGGAAATAGATCCATGGGAGGCGATCAAATGTTGGTCGTTAATGATCTTACAAAACGGGTAGTTAAATGAAGTTAGGACATTGATATAGAGAATCTTGTAAACAACTAAAGAAAATAATCACTAATTTTTTATTGCTACACTCTAAGAATTACTATGTTATTGGTTATCAAACAAATTAAATTTTCTACAATTTTCATCAGTCTGATTCAGAAATTCCTAAATTTATACCTCCCTCACGATAGGAATGGCTTTCTATCATAAAAATCACCGTACTTGGGAATGCAGCTGTTTTAAGCAGCCTACCAGATATATTAATATCTATAAATAAGTCAAAATGTTTTACTATACAGTTGAAAAAATTTTATAGATAAACTGTTACCCTTAATCATGTGTTAATTTCTAACTGTCTTGTTTATCTTTAATTTATTCAAACTCTTTCTGTTTTGTTA